>JACERP010000423.1:0-63533 GCA_014080715.1 Scenedesmus sp. NREL 46B-D3 | reverse complement strand
GGCCGCTGATATTACCCTAACTTCTCTCTGAGGCAACACACTGGGGTCGTGTAGCTGTTGTGTTGTTCGTTGTGTGTTTGCTCGTTGATGTGGTCGGACGCAGGTGTGCTTTCGATGCAGTCTGTGTATGATGCAGCGGCAACCAGGCTGCTTTGTTGTGGTGGGCAAGCCAGCAGCCGGCTGATGATGCAGATTATATATTTGCTACTCTTGAGTTACTCAATGACGAATCAATATCACCAAGATCTCTGAGGCCGGCACACGCAGCAGCAGCCCCCACTGTCGTCCAGCCCATGTGGTGTAGGCTCCTTCAGGGCCTCTCCAGCTGTGCACTTCAAAGCGAATCTTGGCTTGCCATTGGTAATCTTGCCTGATATTCTCACTCCACTGCTAAAAATAGTACACACATGTGCACCCCACCACCAGCGTGTGACTGAATCAACCTGATCAAATGCATCGCCTGCTTGCAGGGACGCCATGATTGAGCTCGAGTGCGCGTGCGATGGCGGCAAGGACAGCCTGTCCATGGCCGCGGCAGCCGGCGGCGAGACGGTCATGGCGCCCGGCAACCTGGTGGTGTCTGCCTACGTGGGCTGCCCGACATCACCAAGGTGGTGACGCCCGACCTGAAGCTGGCCGCGGCCGGGGGCGTGCTGCTGCACGTTGACCTGGCCTCGGTGCCCGGGGCGCGGCGGCTGGGAGGCAGCGCCCTGGCGCAGGCGTACGGCCAGGTGCGGCTGGTGACGACGGGCCTTGTATCAGTCGCAACGCTTGCTTGTTCTGGGTTGTAGCTATGTGCATGCTGCATGTGGTGGTGATGCTGCGCCACTTGCGTGCGTTTGGTGGGTAAGAAAGCCTTTGCACCCGCCGGCAAGCAGCACGACACAGCAGAGATGCATTTATCACCTGCCAAAGGCAGACAAGCAGCACAGCTTTACGATCCCAAGCTGTGTGTGCAGCTGCTTTGCTGACCACCCTCGTCCCTCTGCGCTGCTGCCTTCCTTGCCTCATCCTCAACCGCGCTGACCAGATTGGTGACGACTGCCCAGACGTGCAGCCGGGCCGGTTGAAGGCCGCGTGGGGCGCGGTGCAGTCGCTGATTGATCAGGGGCTGGTGTCATCCGGCCACGACATCAGCGATGGCGGCATCGCAACAACGCTGCTGGAGATGGCTTTTGCAGGTGCGTAACAACATGACGTGCTTTCCATCTGCGGTGTCTTGGAGATGCGTCGTCTCGGCACAAAACCACAGTGCATCGCACGGCAAGACCGCTGTAGACCTTGCCCAGCTGATGTTGGCAGCAGCGAGCTGGTGCCTTGAATCGGTTGTAACACATTCCTTTCATGTGTCCGCGTGTGTACACGGTCAGGTTTGCAGCCAACAAATGTATTTACTGGCGGGTTATATAGAGTCACTCGCATGTCAATACCCGTGGCATGACGCAGCGCTTACTCCCGCCTAGAGCACAGCTGTCGCGTTCAGGGGCGGCAGTCGGCTGCAGCACTCACGCCTGCGGCCGCTGCCCCTGATGCTGTCATCACATTGTTCCGGCCTGTTTGTTTGTGTCAACGTGTTATTCAGTGCTCTGCTGCACAGTAAGGCCGTCTGTGGGTGCTGCTCAGTCAGCCACCAGAGCCAGCAGCTTCTGTGTCAGCAGCATGCTTAGTTCTGTACCGTATGGCCGGCTCTTTTAAACCTCACCCTTGCCGCATCTTCTTGCTGCTGCACCTGCGCTGCTGCTTCGCGTGCAACATCACACCAGGCAACTGCGGCATCAGCGTGGACCTGCCAGCACCAGCGGCTGCAGCGTCACCCGAGCTGGCCGCCTTTGCTGCGCTTTATGCTGAGGAGCTGGGGCTGGTGCTGGAGGTGTCGCCAGACAACGCAGCACTGGCATCCAGCCTGTTCAACCAGGCGGGCGTGCCATGCAGCATCATCGGCAAGGTGGTGCCTGAGCAGAGCGTTGAGCTGCGTGTGGGGGGCGAGGCAGCGCTGACCGGCAACACTGCCGCCTTGAGGGACGTCTGGGAGGAGACCAGCTTTGCCCTGGAGCGCCTGCAGGTGAGGCCCCGATTTGGATGTTGTTACTGTCAATGTCGTGTGCAACACTGACTTGGTGGTGCTGCAGAGCACAGTGGTGGTGGTTGTGGCGGTTGTACACACGCTCAGCAGTGCACTACTCAGCAGGCATGTCTTTACAGCCAGGCTCGTTAGTCTGGTGCTCAGTGCTTGTGCTGAATTGTGTGTTCCTACTGCTGACGCAGGCTGCTGAGGAGTGTGTTGACCAGGAGCAGTCGGGGCTGAAGAGCAGGACTGCCCCCAAGTGGACGCTGCCCTTCACCCCCAGCCTCACTCCAGCAGACAAGATGAGCGCCGCAAACAAGGTGCGACACGGCTGCGCCAGCGCCAAAACAGCTGCTGCTGCCGTATGTGATACATCGGCGCTCGTCACCAAGCAGCACGTAATATCATGTGTCCTGCTGCCACAGGTCAGTTAGATGCATTTCCTTGAAGCGAAGCCACTGTTGACTTATGCACATGTCTGCTGTAAAAGTCTGCTTACACAGTGCTTGTCGCTCTGCTCCTGCTGCTGCTGCAGGTGCGTGTGGCAGTCATCCGTGAGGAGGGCAGCAACGGCGATCGGGAAATGTCTGCTGCGGTGTATGCAGCTGGCATGGAGCCATGGGACATCACCATGAGCGACCTCATCGCAGGTGAGCAGGCTGAAAGTACAAAACAAAAGAAACATGGTGCACGGTGCAGCACCATACAAGTGAGATGATGCGCGGCACCATACTTAACTTGCATGCGGGTCGCGCGCTGTAGCACGGGGCTCCTGCTGCTGCCTGCAGCATCTTGCCAGAGTTTCTGTGGTTGGGCGTCTGGGGCCGCGCCGCGCCGCATCTGAGCACCTGCATCCCTTGTACTGCTTGCAATCACATCTGAGCATCTGCAATTGTACTGCCTGCAATTGTACTGCCTGCAGGCCGCGCGCAGCTGGACAGCTTCCAGGGCATCATCTTTGTGGGCGGTTTTTCCTACGCTGACGTGCTGGACAGTGCCAAGGGGTGGGCCGGCACCATCCGCTTCAACGAGCGCGTGCTGAAGCAGTTCCAGGAGTTCTACAACAGGTGAGGATGCCCGGTTTGCAGTGCGTGTGCTGCTCAGCCTCTGCCCAATGGAAGCAGCTTGACAGGTGGCGAATGCGAGTGCTTGCCGACCTCTGTTGCCTGCAGTTGACTCGGGATTTCAGCTGTTTGCTGACACTAGCTGCAACCCTGTCATATGCTGCAACAACAGCATTCTCACATGTTATATGCTGCCGCCTGCTGTGTCATGTATGGCCAGGCCTGACAGCTTCAGCCTGGGCATCTGCAACGGCTGCCAGCTGATGGCGCTGCTGGGCTGGGTGCCGGCAACAGCAGCCAAGGAGGGAGGCGTTGCCGCGCAGCTGAAGGACCTGCAGCAGCCACGCTTTGTGCACAACAAGTCCGGCAGGTGCGGCAGATGAAAGCGCGCAAACAACGTGTATGTTTAATCCATTAGCATGTGATTGATCTGTGACCAAGCTGCTTTGTGCAAGCAGCAGCGTCTGGTGATGGCGACAGCCGCAGATGGCACTGTTGACTACAGCTGTATGCGTTGCAGCTGGGCGTCACCAGCAGCCTCAGCCGCATTTCAGCCACCAGCGTTGCGTTGAACGCCATGCCCCGTGCTCTGTTGGTCGCCTGTGTCACTGCAGGTTTGAGTCGCGCTGGATCAACGTGCAGATCGCCGACGACTCGCCCAGCATGTGGCTGGCAGGCATGGGCGGCTCAACCATCGGCGTGTGGGCCGCTCACGGCGAGGGGCAAGTGCTGTTCCCGGATGCAGCTGTGCAGGCAGCAGTGGTTGACAAGCAGCTGGCGCCCATCAGGTGGGGGGCCCGATGAGCACCCTTGCGCAAAGGATGTGTGGTTCAGGATGTGCTGCAGTATGTTGTGGTGTGTGTTGAGGGGTTGCGTGCATGCAGCTGCTGAGCAAGCCGCAGTACTTGGCAAGGGCCGACACGTTGGCGGTGTCCATTGTCCATTTTCGAATGGTTCACAGCACTGTTCAAGGTCCCGCGATCTGTATGGGGCTCTTGAAAGCACTTCCGGCAGCTAAGGCCTTTGATGAGTAGTATGTGTTGGTTGCGCAAGTGCGGTGTGTGTCACGCAGCAGCTGCCTTGGCTGCTGCTTGTTTTGGTGTGGTACGTCTGGCCTGCCGGCGCGCCTGCTGCTGCCTGTGAGGATCAACCCAAATCGTTGTTGAGATCTGAGCCGGCTGGAGGCGCGTGTGTGTGCCTCCAGCTGCTGACAGACGCAATTGGTCGTTCGACTGAGGCACAGCAGTGGCAGCGGCTTGGCACAACCTACTGCATAATCAGTGACTATCCAGCTCATGGTGCATCTTGTCCTGGACTCGACGCCGCCACTCACCCGCACCCTGCAGTGAGTGTGACCAGGTTGCCCCAACACCAACATCGTGTTCCTGTGATGGTGTCGAACCACTCCCTGCTGCTGCAGGTATGTTGATGCGCAGGGCACGCCCACCGAAGCCTACCCCTTCAACCCCAACGGCTCGCCCCTGGGCATCGCAGCGCTCTGCTCGGCAGACGGCCGGCACCTGGCCATGATGCCCCACCCGGAGCGCTGCTTCCTGACCTGGCAGCTGCCGTACTACCCCAAGGACATCGGCCTGGACCCCAAGGGCCCTGCCCCGTGGATCAAGCTGTTCCAGAATGCACGCGAGTGGGCGGAGAGCCATGCTGCTGCTGGTGTTGTCCCTCAGGAGGAGTTCTGAGCAGCGGCAGGTGGCCGGCGTGTAGGGACGTGGCTGGGGCACCAGCAGGCGCGCTTGCAGCATGATGGCAGAGGCTGGGGTGTGTGCTGTGTATGTGCGTGTTTGGCGCAGCCCATGGCTTGTGCTGCCAGTGGTTTCCTGAGCCTGCTGAAGTTTGGCGTGTGCAAGCGCCGATTTTGCGTGCGGGGTAACTACGCGTGACGCAAGGAGCGGTTGGGCAGTTGTGTGTGACGTATGTAAGGTTGGGTCTTACCGGCACACTCATCTGGCAGAGTAGGCTGTTGCTGCTTGGCAGCTGCAACACAGCAGCAGCAAGCTGCTGTCACTTGCAGCAGGCTTGTCGGGTGCATAGGTTGTTGATGCATGTTTGAGACGCGGGTTCGTCTGTTTTGCCGTTCTTGACTTTGTTATGTGACCAAAATTCCAGCAGGCTGCTGGTGTGTACCATATATATCAAACGCGACAGGACACGATACACATTGTGCATGCCTTTTCGCAGCAAAATCAAAAGACTGTCAGAAGTGTTGGAGCAGCTTTGCCACTTTCAAGGCGTTGTCAGATGTGGCATCATAGCTGGGTGCGTAGGGTGAGCTGGAATGCTCCCGGTGTTGATGTTGGTGGTGCTAGTCAGCCTTTTTGTGGTGCTTGTGTATGCTCAAGTCTGCTGGGCAGAAATTAAGGCAGCGTTTCCACCAGTGGTACCACCTTTCAGTGAGCGATTTTTAAGGCACTGAGCGCATGTGTCTCCAAGACATGAAGTAAGTAAGCTCATCATAAGCATGGCACCCTCATGCTGGTGTCTGGCCAGTATGTGGGTGTTTACAAACAGCCTATGAGCATCTGCAGCTGCCGCCTTGCTGTCTTGGCGCGGTTACTGTTGCTGGGCGCGTGCAATTTAATCATTTCCTTCTGTGCAGGGATCTGTAATTGTAATTTCTTCCTCACGTGAAGTTGGCGACATGCCCCGTTTCCTTCGTTTACGGGCAGTGTAGGCTCTGCAAAGTGTCCATGCATGCGTCAATGCCAAAGTCGCCGCGACAGCTGCAAGCCCATTCGGATGTTTTGAGCAGCCTGTCACCCCTGCAAAATTCGCTCAATATATTAAACTGAACCTCGTAACGTTTCAAAAAAGCTCAACGCCCCGTCATTGTGCAACCCGGTGCGGGATCTCTAGTGCGCCGTTCAAACTTTCACCAGTCAAGCATGTGCCCTGAGCACAGCGGAGCTCGCAGGACCACGTGCATGCCTGCCTAACCTGTACGCGTCATCTATGTGCCGCATCTGACGTTCATCAATCTTCAAAGTAGAAGTCCGTGGCACCCGCTTGTGTATGTTGGCGTGTTCGCAAGTTCAGCAGTTACATACATCTTTTTCCATAAGCACTTCCTTCTGAGATAGCATGGCGACCTCGCAGCTGCAGCTGCAGCGGTGTCGCTGCCCTACAGCAGTAGTGAGAGTGCACAGGAAAGCAGGCACCCGAGTTGTGCTGGGTGCAACAAAACGGCAAGCGGGGTCTGTAACTCTTGCAGTAAGTAACACTGCCGCAGTTGCTACAATGCAATGCTTTGATGTGGCCTGCACCTGCATTTCCAGCAGGGTGACATTGAGGCAGTGTTGCCAGCATCACGCGCAGAATTGTGTACAATGCCTAATGGCCCCTGCTGCAGCAGCTGTACGCCCAGCGTTGTCAGGCACAAACACATGACACGTGGCAACAGGATACGTGTGTCGCCAGCGGTTGTCCGCATCATTTGGCACATGCAGTTTTTGCCGCCACGCCAGACCATGCCCTGCACAGATTTGCGTCATCCATGTTCCTCGCACGGCACAAGCAGGTTGCCCCCCACCCCCACCCCCACCCCCCCACCCCCCCACCTCGTCCAGTGGCACTGCAAACTTGCAGCACCAAGTGTCGTCCTTGCATGTGCGCTTGCAGGAGTTCCCCTCAGAGTATGACACTGCCATCAGGCAGGCGCAGCTGGCCACCAAAGCAGCCCTGGCTGACGGCCTGAAGCTGCTGGAGGTGGAGTTCCCCGTCTCAGGACTTGCAGCATCACAAGGTGGGCCACCGCAGGCATGCATTTGGCTTGACAGATGAGATGAGAAGATTGGCAGCCTGCAGCAGAGCCCTAGCAGATGGCTTTGGCTGCTGGGCTCTGCTGGCAGGCAGGTGCGGTGACGGCACCCGCCCTCAAGCAGCCAGCCCAGCTTCTGTGTCACATCTGGAGTGATGCAGCAGACCGCACCACCCTGCAATAATTGTGTCGCTTGGTGTTAGATACACATGGTGTTTGATCATATATGTCCCTAGCCGCGATGTACTTGTAGTGACGCATTGCTGCGGCAACGCTGGAGGCTGCAGCATGTGCAGCTGCAGAAGAAGCTGCCACTAAGCTATTCAGGCACCTGCATATGCTCTACAAATGACAGGTGGCGGTTTACCCCTCCTCCACCACTTTCCACTCCCCGCTTATTCCTTCTGTCCTGCAAGTGATGGTGAGGCCAGATCAATTCAAGCAACTGCTGAACATTGATCGAGGCAGTGACATACCCTGCTACTTAAGCTCACTCCGTGCCGCATAACTCAGAGCGTTTGGCTACCGCTCTTCACAACAACACTGGACCCTGCTGTTGGTTGTCATGCTGCAGGTGATGGTGACGGCCAGACCGAGATGAACGAGTGCATGGCCTACCTGCGCAAGTTCATGAACGGCTTTGCAGACCAGGCAGAAGCGACACGGGTGTACTTCCCAGACAACGTGGTGCGCTGCATGGGTGCTGATGCAGAAGCAGTGCTGCGGCATCTTGATTCGTGACGGCAGTAGCACCGCTGCTGGGTGTACTTGCGTAAGGCAGGTGTCGGATGCGTCATGTCCTGCTCGAGTGGAGCGCAAGTGGCTGAGCTGGCACACCCAGCAGGGCATGGCTGTATGTGTCGATACCTCATGCACGCACGGGCATGACTTTAGGATCACTAGTGCACACCTGTTGTCAAAAGCTGCCGCCATGCGTATGCGTCGACCTATGTCCTGGTTTGTCAGGGCGTGGTTGACGAGTCAGCAAGTGCATGACTGGCCAGACCATCAAGCATAACGCAAAACTTGTAGTCCAGCTAATTGGGATCTTCCCTTATCGACTGGCATTCGTCCAATGTTTGGTTTACAGCAACCGAAAAACGTGACATGAAGGCGCTGCCGGCAGTCCTCTGCACACTGCATCATGTGCATGCTGCTTGCTGTGTGGTGGATGCTTGCCACACGTACAGTCATTTTCACGCCCACCCCAGCCCTCCACGAACTCCCATTCAGCACGCTCCCATGCGCAGCGGTGCGTTGCCGCCACACGTTACCACCCGGCTGCCTCCGTTCCCCACGCAGGAGCTGGCGATTGCGCGGTCTGGACAGACCAGCGATCCGTCAGCAGGGCGGCGGGCGATGGACGCAACGTTTGGCAGCGACTGCAACTTCCGCATGGGCTACCTCACCAAGCAGAGCGCAGCATGGGCTGTGCTGGTGAGGGGCGGCCTGTGTGCGCTTGGTTGCTCGCAGACCTGGTGTACCCATGTTATTTCAAACAGCCTGGCAAGTCGCAGGGTTGCCGGCAGAGTTGAGTTAAGAGCAGCATGCGCTCGCAGTTGCCCGTTCAGCAAATATGATGTGCTGCTGTGCTGTGAACGCTAATTGCACCCCACATCAAGGTGTCACTGTCGGCAGCGCACCCCATCCAAGCTGCCCGCTGCTGCTCTGTCTGGCACACCAAGGCCATCAGCTGTGCGCTGTTTTGCACACGTCCCCACATGCACAGGGCATGAACTTTGGCAACAAGTTCCAGCCGAGCGACCTCGTGAAGCCGGATGATGCGATGTTTGTGGTGGCCTACCCCAGCTTCAACCCGCGAGGTTTGTGTTTGGCTGCTCAAGCTAGTTGCTCAACCGTGTCCGGCTGTGCGAGCTTGCACCTGCAACCTCTGATGGCTGTCCATTGTTGGTTTTGGCTGTCAGTGATGCATGGCGGTTGTGGGATCCTTGCACCACAAGTTGCTCATTTGCGAGGACCCTGCTTCCAGACACGTCCTCGACGCAAATCACTACCTGAGTGCCCCATAATCTGGCTGCAGTGTATCTGTCCCAACACATGCCGGCTGCTGCGGCGGCGGCACCTGCTGCTGCCGCTGCTGCTGCTGCTGCTGCTGCAGAGGAGTTGTCGGCGACACGTCAGCTGTGGGATGCAGCAGCAGCACCAGCAGACCGCCCACTCATCATCTTCAATGGGGAGCTTGACAGGCTGAGGGGAGGTTACTACCCAGGTGCGTCACACCAGTATGTTAACATGTTACGTGGCATGCTGACATGACAAGGATGCCATAGCATGGTGGTTATGGCGCATGGTTGGTTTAGGCTGCTGTAGGTGAAGTTGGCAGGTCCCAGGGCATCCTGTGAAGCGACGCTTGACATGACAGCACGCAAGCTAGCCAGCACCTGCTGCTTGTGACGTGGCGTGTGCATCCCCAGCCATGTGTTTGCTGTTGCGAAATGGTTCATCCACTGGCGAATGAATGGCTGTGAGCTGTAAATGCTGCTGTTCACTGTTGCTGCTGCTGCTGCTGCTGCTGCTGCCAGGCCTGTTCTTTCCAGAGCTGGCTAAGCTAACGGCTGAGTTCCTGCCACAGGTTGAGGCAGCCTACTACATCCACAACTTCAAGGGCACACGGCCAGGTAGGGGCAGCCCTTGCATCCCGCTGTGCACTGCTTGCTGCTGTGCATAGTTCAACCAGGCAATCAGCACTGGCAGTGGCAGTGGCACTTGCGGGAAGCAGAGTGAACCAAAGCTGCGGAGCATAAGCACAGTAAGCAGTCATATTGCTGACGTGCACGTCACGGGAAAACAAACACACACACACACCACCGCCCTAGTGTCCGGCAGCTGGTTAGCAGCCGGCTTGCAGCATGTGGCTCAGTATGGTGGCCCCAACTCGGCATCCTTTGTCCTACTGCACATGTGTACAACACTGCTGCTGCCGCGGCTGCTGCCGCGGCTGCTGCTGCTTCTGCTGTGGTTGTATGGGTTGATTGCTGTGCTGTCGAGTGCTTTTCCTGTTGTGTACGCGATGCTCAGGGCCCAACAAAGGCCGTGCTCAATGTCTGCGCCACAACTCCAGCATTGGACTGCTTTGCCAGCACCTGATTCCATGTGCTGCTGCTGCTGCTGCTGCTGCTGCTGCTGCTGCTGCTGCTGCTGCTGCTGCTGCTGCTGCTGCTCTACTCGTACAGGTATCTTTATCGCATTGAATGTGCTGTTTAGGGCCCATCTGGGTCTCCGGCAGGTGCTGTGGCGCAGACACATCACCTGGCTGTGGCTGACAATGCTTCCTCTGCCTGGGCTGCCGCACGTCTGCGATGTTGTAGGCGTGCTGTTCAGGGCCTACCCAGGTCCCTGGCAGGTGCTGCGCCGCAGCCCCATCGACGCTGAGGCCACGCGGTGCGTGTGGAGCAGCGACTCACGGCCGTCCCTCAAGGAGGTGTCGCTGGACATCCTGCCAAACGCCTGAAAGGACAAGGTTTGGAAACACGTTGTGGATGTTTGTTGGTCATGTTTTGGATGTGAACAATTGCCAACTGCATACGTTGTGATGCAGCAATATGCAGGAAATCATGACGCTAGCGTGAGTGAGCGTCGCCAACATGTGCGGTTACACGGCAGGTAATGTCAGGGGTACCATGTACAGCCACCTGCATGGCATGCAAAATGGGCTTGGGTGGGGTTTGGTGAAACGAAGTGGTGTGCCACAACTGAGGCGCAACTTTGATGGTGTGCCTGCATGGTTCAGCAAGCATTGGAGCACTCAGGGCCAAGCGCCCGCTGCCCACAGCCACCAAGTAAAGGTGTATGCGCATGTGCAAGCGCACCTGATAATGGTGACTGGAGTGTGACGCACATAAAGAGGATGCTGTCAGCTGTAACTGCGGTGTCACTGTTGCAGCTTGTATGCTTTGTTGGAAGCACAGTCCAGCGCTGCGCCAAGTGATGGATGCATCATTGGCCATCATGGCGCTTCATTACTGGTGCTTGACCCTGAGCGCGTGCTAAGCCGAGTCAATATTGACGCCCGTCTGTCCAAGTTATGATGTACATGTGCTGCCGCACGATCACAGCATGGTTATTGTACTGCAAGATTGAGCTGGCTCACATGCAGCCCCCTGGTGCCGCAGTGAACAGTGCACATATTGCCGCAGCTGTGATCTGTTGAAAATCATGTAAATTTGTGCCGACTGTCGATGCTGCGTGGGCCAGGTCACTACTCTTATGGCTTCGGCGCTGGCCGCCACACGGGGGATCGTTTTTGTGTGGCGAATGTAGCACAGTACTGGTATAATCCAGCAGTACATGTGAAGCTGTTGATACTTCTTTCAAAGTTGTCAGCTTTCGCCAGCGTATCATACATACCTTGCGGTCAGCCTGCAAGTTTTTTGCCTGCTCACTTGCTTCGACCGGCAGTCAACCATTGAATAAGCTCAAGCACTGCTTTGTACGCTGACAAATACCCCACTTATAAGTCAAGAAAACTTTGTGCAGCCCAGGCTGCAGCCAGTGCTACGCTGCAGTGATCTGGTGGGGTGGACACCCGAGGACAGTTCTCAGGTTCATAGTACATGACAGCTTCAGCTGAAAAATGATGAGAGTAGCTACTCTGTAGTTGCGCCTTACGGATGGGACTGAGTTACTTGCCCAATCTATGCTAAAGTGACGCTCAGCTGAACACCATGTGTCACGCGGCTGTGCACACGCACTGCATTGATGGCCAGCAGTGCCAGTGCCAAGCAGCACGTTATGCGCCTGCAGGGTGCTTAGGCACTGCAGGGCGCCTTTGCTGCCTGTGCCCTGTAACACATTACGTAATGTATACAGCGTGCTGTAGTGTGCGCAAGCACCAAGTAATGCTGCTGATATCAGCATCATGATGCAGTGGAACCAACCAGCTGACGACAAGATTTCATCAGCAAGTCAGCAGACCGGAAATGCGTGTCGTATGCATCATCTGTGCACCAACATCAGCAACACAAAAGCCCTGCTCAGTCTGCGAGTCGGCTGGATGAACTGCTGCTTGGCATCACCATGTCATAGCAGTCCTTGACTCGCCGCAGCCTTTCATCATTCCTGCCCAGGCTGAGCTGGTTTAAAGCGAATATCACTTCTCCTGCCGTGCCATGACGAACTGCTGTGTTTGTGCTGCTGCTGTTGCCACTCGCAGCTGTAGCAATGCTGCTGCGAGCGGCCGCAGCAGCTATAGTTGGAGAGCGCAAGCTCAATGGTGGACGCGCAATGGCAGTAGAGCGCATATACATGTTAACCAGCACTGTTCGCAGCGCACCCAGGGACGCTATGACTGCTGCAGCGGACGTTGAATTGATGGCGGACAAGGTGGTGGTCGAAAGCTCTCATTAGATGCGGCTGAACATATTAGCCCACTCCAAATAGCGCGTACCCATTTCTGCAGGGCAAACATGTGAGCCGCTGACTTCGAAACCAGCGTCAGCAGCTGGTCGGCAGTTGGTTGCCGCCGGCGATGTCGCTTGCGGTGATTGACCAAGTCGCTATCGCCAAACAAATTCAGCATTCTGCTGTGAAAGCATTAATGTGGTAGGTATGCACAACTGCAGAGACATGAAGCACATGGCTTTTGGCATGTACTGAATGCTAGTGCCGTCTCCGGAGAAAGGATCCTTTCACATGGCAGCAGCGCAGAATGTCAGGGCATTTTGTCCAGCTCAGGAGCAGCAGTGCTAGCTCTTAACATGCGTGGCATGAGCAGGGTGCACCCCAGAACGCAGTCAGCCACTGCAGGCAGACTCGAGCAGACCTGAGCTAAACACCAGCATGCTATGCTAGCGACCAGCATTACTGCATCTGCATCTTCTAATACATTAGCACCAACAACAGCAGTACTGCTAGGGTACTGGTAGGGTACTAGTATCTGAACATTACGTTTTTGAGAGTTCTGTGATTGTCAGGAAACATTAACGGGCAGGCGCATGCGCAGATGCAGATGCAGATGCTTGCTGGTCTCCCAAATGGTACCGCCAATGCCAGGCTGCCATCAACATATAGAGATATATTGTACAATGTATTCATAGCCATTGAAATATATGGATATAAGTCCACAGCTGGTGACATGTAAAAAACCTGAAAGTGCTTCATCCGCATCAGTCAGGCATCTACTGCCTCACACTAGTATCCAGCCACAGCCGTTCGTCCTTTTGTCCAGCACAAAGTGTGCCGCTGCCTGCCACTCCAAGCCATCCAACTTGGCACAGTTCAGGGCTTGTGCAGGCACTGCTGCCCCTCCTGCACCTGCCACTGCTTCCAGCACAGCAATCAACAGCGCCTCAAACCCTTTCTCGCCCTTCAGGCGTCTGTCTCCAAACTGCTGCTGCTGCAGCTGCAAGACAAAGCTCTCCACCAGCGAAGACTTGGGCTTATGAAGCTGTGTGAAGCGCACTGGCAGACGCTTGATGTACTTCACCACCTGGCAGCAGCAGCAGCAGCAGCAGCAGCAGCAGCAGCAGCAGCACATGAGCAGCCACCATAAGAAATCAACTGTACAATAAGGAAGCAACCAGCAGGCCATGGCTGATGCATGGCACCAGGGTTGGCGAACTGGTGCCAAGTGCAACAGCTACTGCCCAGGATGGTGCTTGGCTTTTGCTTGGCTACACTGCAAATGAGCCTTGGCATGCTCGTCTGTGTCACTTTGCTTCACGCTTTGACAAGACTGACCCGCCAAATTCTTGCCATAGTTCGCAACCTCTGTTTCAAAAAGGTAACAATAAGACTGCAGCTCAACATGCGCTATTCCAAATGGAGCATCTGTCACCTATTCCCCGCACCATGTGGACCCAACATGGCTTTGCTGTCTTTTGTGCGTGCCGTCATTGTGTGCTCGCTGTCGCACCTGCTGCGCAACCTGACTGTGCGCAAACGCCTTGCTTTTGGGCGCTCGGCGTACATCAAGCTTGAAACGCTCAAACACCAGGTCGACATCTGGCAGTGGGCCCCTGTCGTCGCTGCCATTCCACATAAATGCCCTGTTGACGCCGCAGCGAATGCTATAGTCAATGCCTGCGGATGGCAGCAGCTGCTTGCACAGCTGGTCCACAACCGCCATGCGCTGCTTGTGCATGACAGTTGAGATGGTGTCATCGAGGTTTACGTAGAAACCCAGTCGCTGCTGGCGGCCAGGCCGGTTCCCTTGCGGGTACTGCCCTGGTGCTGCACGTTGGCATGGCCACCAAATGTCACCAACGCAGCCTGCAGCAGCAACACGTACAGAGGGACCACCACCAGCAGCACCAACAGCATAGCGGATAAAAGAAAGGAGGATGCTTCACCTGTGTCATGCATGACATGGGTACTGCCATATGGTACTGCCACATTCATGTTACGATACCCACAAGTCAACCAAATGCAGGCATCTGATGCATCGATTGACACATATCAGCAAAGAAGAACAACCTGCTGCGTGCATTGTTTTCGCAGTGCTGCGCACTTTGGGCAGGCCAGCGCTGAGCATACTTTAATCACCTATCACAATGCTGCTGGCACGGTGCTGTCAAGTGCTGTGCTGCAGCACCAGAACAGATAATATTATAAATGATGATTAAATATTACAACAGATGATTGGATGCTCGACTATAAGTCAACAGACCAGCAACGCGGATGAATTGTATGGCACTCAGTGCAGTGACTGCACGACCACTGTACAATGGATCCACATGTCCGGACATGTCCACAGCACACGAAGCTGCTTAGTCCGCAAGTCAGCTGGTTCACTGCAGCTTACTATTACCTGGTCAAAGCAGTCTTTCACTCTGCGCAACCTTGGATCATTCCTGCCCAAGCTGAGCTGGTTAACAGCAAACATTACCTCTCCAGCTGTTCCATATGCAGAAGATCGACCTGCTGTCTCAATGCTGCTGCAAGTAACAGCTGTAGCTGCAGTTCGCAAACTCGTTGGGAGGCGTGCAAACGAAAGAGAGTGCATATACATGTTGATTAGCGCGTCCCTCTGTGGACCAAGAAACTGTTCCGACGCTGCAGCACGAGCCTACAGCAGATGGCACACGAGGAATGGTAAGCAACAGCTCACTAATTCTGACAGATTCGGCCAATACAGCCTGGTTTGTGTATCGCATGTCCAAAAGGTTCACTGACACATTACTACTGGACAGAGCTCAAAACCGGCGTCTTCAGTTGCTTACCGTTGGCCCAACGACAGTCAGATTTTGCCCGACGCTGCGCGAACCTCATTCCAAACTCTATGATCAATTCTGTACCGGTATACCAACTCCTGCATGTTTTGGTAGGAAGAGAGATCTTTAACCCAGGCGCAGAAGCATTCTGAGCATGGCAGCAGCACAGAATGTCTGTTTTGGCCCTGGAAGCGCTCCCTTTCCTAGCCCAGGGGCAGCAATGCAGGCACTCAACATGCGTGGCATGAACAAGAAAGACGCGAGACTGCGGTCGGTGAAGCGATGCTGTGACCAGGTCGGCCCCTGCAGGCAGACTGAAGCGCAGACCTGAAGCCCAACACCAGCTGTGCGAGCGCACATCAGATCTACATTTACAACTTTTAGAGAGTAGGCATCTGCACCAACACTATCTGTAACACTTCCTGTGCACTCTTTTGTTTTGCAAGATTGTGTGCATCCTGCTGAAGGTCTGCAAGTGCAGGTGCAGATGCTTGCTATGTGTGGGTTTGCTGCTGCTTCAGGTGGTGATGCAGGTCTTCCAGGGCCATGCCACTGTGCAGCTGCAGGGCAGCACAGCCAAAGGCACTAGCCTGAAAGGCAGGAGTGACTGGGACTTCTTTGTGCGCCTGAACGACAACTTACCAACAGTGACGCAAGCACAGCGCAAGGCTGTGCACGATCAGCTGCAGGCGCAGTTCACTTCTGCAGGCATACACTACCGCATGCAATGCGGTGAGAACCGCATCCGGCTGTTCAAGGCAGGGACGTGCAGGGCCCGCTGCCCAACTGTGACGTGGTGTTCCAGCGCTACAAGAGTGATGTGCGGCTGCCACCCAACAGCAAGGCCCTGGCCAGCAGCCACACCGCACAGCAGGTGAGCAGCCGCTAGCGGGGAACTCCAGATGCATGCAGCCCATTGTTTGGATGGTGCAGTTGAGGATTTGTCACCCCCCGCCCACCACCAACCAGCATGCAATGTAAGCTCAACTGCACACTCTTGCTGCACAGCAAGTGAGAAGTTGTGTGCAGTGTACTCTGTGCAAGGGGGAGAACAACGTTTTCTCACAACATGGTAGCTGCTGTCAAGTTGTCAATCCTTGCATGCACTCTCAGTGACCTTGCCAGCACAGTCTTGCCACCCAACTGCCCTGCACCAACGGAAGCACATGCCAGCTGTTGGCTGTGGATCAGCAGCTGCACATCATTTGGTTGTTGCTGCTGCTGCTGCTGCTGCTGCACCGCTCCAGGTGGTGAGGTACTTCAAGCTGCTGCCAAGACGCTACACCAACCTGCCACAGCCAAAGTCATCCAGGCTAGAGCAGGCAGTGATGCTGCTGGACAACCACATGCGGTGCCAGCGGGGCCTGAGGAAGGACGACATGGAGGGGCCGGCAGGATATGACAGGCTGCTCAATGCAACAATGCAGGCAGTGGCAGGCATCGGCGACCTGCAGGCAGTGAGGGGTGTGCCCGACAGCTTGCAGCAGGCTGGCATGAACGGCGAGTGGAGGTCAGTGGCGCAGCGCGCACTGAACCAGAAGGCGGCTCACCGTGGCTGGCCAGCAGTGTAGTTGCATAGCAACCTGTTGGTTTAACTTTGTCCTTGTTTTCGGCTTGCTTCTGTTTTGCTCTTTGCCCAATGAGCCTGTCATTGGCTCCCCAAACGGGCGAAGTTACCCACGTGTCTTCTAAAATGTGAAAATGTGATATTGTGGTTGCACCTCAGGTAGCCTCAGGGAAAGTTGCTCACAATCTCAAGCAGGAGTCTGGGGCAGCGTTGGCAGCAAGACCATGCAAACGAATGTACCAAGCAGCAGCACTCTAACCCCAACGAATGTGTTGATGTAGAAGGACTCTGCAGCACTGCAACAGAGGTGTGGCAGTGCCGCTGCTCCTGCAAGCACCCTGCAGAGTTGCACGTGCACGTGCTTGGAAACGACTGCTTCCTGTCTGTAAGTGTGTGGTCCTGCAGCCAAAGCCCCGCCCTGCCTCCAAAGTCGATGCATCTGATGAACAGAGTCTGTTCTGTGGCTGTCATCTCATGAAGTTGCGCCTTGCACAAGACAATACGTTTGCTGTACCTCTGGCTTTTTGCTCTATGACCTTGTTGCATGTTTCTGATTGGCCTGACAAATTTTATCACCCTGGGTGAACCCGCACCAATCAATCACACGTTCTTCTAGCAAGCGTGAAAACCCAAAACAAGGGGGGGCCGCTCCCAAACCACCTTCGGTGGTTCTCAACCGGTGGGCGCAGGCCCACAAGCTAGGGCCAGATACGGCCAAAACCTTGAACGCAAGAGCGCTCGCTTGACAGATCTCTCATGCAACGATCACACCCAAACCCTAATTGCTGATGGCCCTGAGCTGGACCACAGCGTCAGTGCATTCCCGTGTGGGATGAATTCTCCCTCAAGGGCACTGCCAGCCCACACCAGCAATCATACACGGCTCGCCAGAAACCGGATGTATCTGCTGTAAGTGCTGCTGCCTCATCAGTGACTGCTGCTGCCTGTAGTGGGAGGAAGAACGGGAAAATCGCCGGCGAGCCCCCACAGCATCAGGGTATGTAACCCTATAAACCATAGAGCGCTATGCGCCCCTCATAAGATGGCAACCACGCAGGTCATCCATCTGATGAGGGAGTCCCAGCGGCTGCAAGTCGCTGTGTACACAATCCTGCCACCAAGCTGAGGCCGGCCCTTAGGCCGCTTCGTAACTCCATGCAATGAAGAAAACACAGCAACTTGGGGGATTCTGCCCTCATCCATGCGCACAACATGCCCCAGCCACCTCAGGCGAGCCGCATCACCCGCGGTAAACTTGTTTCACCCCAGTGGGGCACGAACATGCTCCAGGCCACGAGATATAGCAGTCATCTGGGGCTTCTTGTCGCTTTGGGGTGACACGATACGGGTCCATCCACCGGAGCTATATACATGCCCCTTGGGCAGGCGCACCGAGCCAGTCACAGGATGCCGTCAGCGTCATTTACAGTGGGTTATCAGCAGTGCGTGCGTACTACAGCAACAACAGCGACAGCAGCAGTTGCTCTATGCATGTGGGTGGGTGGTGGGCATTTGGCATGTACTGAATGCTAGTGCCGTCTCCTTTCACATGCCCCTTGGGCAGCGGCGCTCTTGGGGGTCATGCACCCCCCCTTCCCCCCCCGGTAAAACCTGTATCACCCCTCGGCTGCCAAGAACCCCCAAATTATTGGCACGTATCTTTGGCTACAGCAACAGAGCAAAAGCGCAAGTACTGCACTGGTTTGTTGTAGCTGTGTGAGACACATAATAATTCTTCTCTGCTGATTCTTTTGTTTGTTCTGATGACGATGATATATTCTATGAGGTTTCCCCCCCCCCAATGAGCCTCTCGTTGGCTCCAGAATGGGGTTCCCACTCCTTGTTGGGTGGAGCATGTAATGTTATGTAATGTATGCACGTATTACATTGTGGTTGTAACCCTCATGAGCGGAACAACGGCTCGCTGGGCTAGTGCCTGAGGCAGGTTCAGTCCTGTACTACTGTATTGTATTGTATGTATTATATATCCAGGTGTACACAGGCTCCCATGCGGTGAAGAAAGTCCACCTGCCTCAGAACTTCAGTAAGTGCAGTGCCGTATGATGATGATGATGATGAGTGCAGTGCCGTATCAGCCGCCTGCAAGCACAACCTTTCAGGGCAATACCTGGAAATCATGTGCAGCCCTTGCGCTGCACCGCAGGCTGCACGGCTGCAATCACCAAAACATGCTCACTGCCATTTGCACACACAGACTTGGCCGGTACCGGTGCTTGCTGAAGACAACACATGTTCACCAGCTCAGCTCCCCATTCAGCAGTTGAATTGGCATCAAGCTTGGCAATGCTTTGGGCAGGCAATGGCAACAACCCTGGGGTATGGCCACAATTGCAGCTCCACTCCCTTGATGCGTTGCTCACAATATGCAAACGACACTGGTGCAGTTGTACTCAGCCCCTGCAGGCCCCCAGCTGGCCACTCAGCGGCAGCAGGCATAACAAACGCCTGCCTTGCATACGCCTTTCCCACCTGGGAAGCAGCGCTCAGCCCACACAGGCAAAGTCCAGCCCTGCTTGCGGCCCACGAACGGCTATAGTGGTACTGGCATACCAAACTTGAACAGCAAACAGATCACGGCCTATGTGGCACATCAAACGTCAACTTGGACTGCACACCTGAGTTGTGTCGAGTAATCTTTGCCTCTTTTTGGTGAAGCGCATGGCTTGCATGGCGCATGGCTCAAGGGCGACATGCAGTACGCCTGATCACGAAATCAAGGACCCAGCAATGGGTGCCACTGTGCAACAATGAAATGCACACGCATGTGAACAACTTTGCAGTTGCTTGCGTATGTGAACGACTTTGCAGTTGCTTGCAGCAGCAATCACAGCTGCATCAGCTAGCACAAGGAGCTGTGCAGATGCACTGCGGCTGCTATGACTCAAGTCTAGAGCACTTCACAACACTGGCGGCACTGCACAATCCCAGAAACAGCAACTATGAAATTGCACACACATGCACGGCTACGTCATATGAAAACAAGAAAAGGTCACCACATCATGTCTGCAAGCAGCGGGAGTTTAAAGACGAAGCTGCATGTACAAGTCAACGCTAAAGAAGTGCGAATGCCATACACATCTGCCCACTCATGAATAGCAGCCAGCAAACATCTTGAGGATGACACCAGCACAACTGGGAATGCTGACCATTCTAGGCGCCTCAGTCTCACAACATGCAGCAATGCACGAGGTAAGATCACAACGTACAGTATCACCACGGCAACACCCTGAGCGGTTACAACGCACTGCGAGGCTAGTATGACTCTGCTGAATGCAAACCACAAGTCGCTGAGTAAGCACGTCGGCTGCGTAAGCAGCAACAGCGTCGTTGCAGCACAGACCACCTCATTGTACCTGACGACCCTTCAGCTCAGAGCTGAGCTCCGCTGGCGAGTAATGCTGTCAGGCAGGCCTACTTGCGGCCAAATTCCCAGGGGTCCGTGGCAGGCTGTGTGGTCATCTTTGCGTACGCCAGGTTAGCGTTGGCGGCACCACGTGTATCGCTGGGGCTGGCTCCAGCTGAAACTGCGCGGCCAATGGCGTCCTGCAGGCATAGCAAGGACATGTATTGATATATAAGCAGCAGAGCATAACCTGACGAATGAGTTTGTCAGTCGCCTGACGAAAATGAGTCGAGAGATAGAGAGACAAGCAATTGTACAAGTCAACATGCGGTATGTATGCATGTAATGGAGCCAGCAGAAGGACAAGCAGCATGTAACACAAAAGCGACAACTGGCACCAAAGCGACAACTGGCACGCTCAGCAGACACATGATGAGAGGCATTGCTACTGCAAGTCACTGAAGAGACTGAACTAGCCAGGGCTCTCACATGTGCAGCGCTCAGTGCTTGGCTGATGAGGTCAGAGCGAGAGTTTGTTGCCGCCTGCTGCAGCTTGCGGCCAAACTCCCAGGGGTCGGTAGCAGGCTGTGTGGTCAACCTTGCGTACGCCAGGTTGGCATTGGCGGCACTGCGTGCATCGCTGGGGCCGGCTCCAGAGGCCACTGCGCGGTCAATGGCATCCTGCATGCAAAAAAGGACACAGGTGATTGTTTGCAAACGCAGGTTGTGCAGTCAATGTGTTGCTGCATATCAATCGAGCAGGCTAAAGGATTGCTGCAGTACATTGCCAACCCTTGCTGTATTTGTTGAAAAAAGATAAGACGTCATCACCAAAGAGTTCTCAGGGATGTCACGCTGGCCATGATGTTGGCTGTTGGTATGCCGCAAGTCTCTCACATGTGCAGCGTTGAGTGCTTGGCTGATGCGGTCGGAGCGGGAATCGGTTGCCCCCTGCAGCAGCTTGCGCCGACCAAACTCCTGCAGGCACAGCACACAGCACACGGCGGGTCAGTTGCGCCATCATTGAGGGACTCAACAGGGCTCCACAATCATACCAACAAGCTGCCTGCCGACTTGAAAGGCTGCCAGCGCTGTTGACACCAACTGACGCAGCCTGCATCGCACAGAGTGTTTTGATTCTAAGTTTGAAGTCTGACACACGTGATCGTGCAAGCTGTCTTTCCCTGGAAGAGCTTCTGCAACAGTATGATGCAATGCGCACAACGTGACACAGAGCCGTGCTCACCCAAGGGTCAGCAGAAGCTTTTGTGGCAAGCCTTGCGTAGTCCAGGCCCTTGGAGGCTGCCGTCATGGCACTGCGCCCCGCGCCTTCATTCACAGCCCTAGCAATGGCGGTCTGCAGTGCAGCAGCAGGAGAGTAGGCAATGCTGCTCAACACTGCACCCCGACTGCCACCTATGAGCTGCTACAATTTGAGCCACAGCAACTCCATGGGTTGGCCAAGCATCGACAGCCCGTCTGCATGCACCCGTATTGCAAGAAAAGGACGATGCAGCTGTGCGGTGTAACATATGCATGCCCGTCTGCATGCATGCTGTACACTGCTGGGTTATAACTTGCAGGATACTCTGCATGCTGGGTTCACGTTGCATGAGCAGCTGTGTAGCCTGTAACGCTCACCTGTGCAGCTCCCAGTGCATGGCTGATTTGAGCTGAGCGAGAGTTGGTGACGGACTGTCGCAGCTTTCTGCCTGCCCAGCTGCCACGCGATGTGGCTCGCCGGCCCAGCGGCGGTTCAAGTCCTGCAGCAGTTGGCACAGCACATCCCCGAGGGCGTACACGTTGATTAGTTCAGGTGACATTTGAAGCAGGTGATGCAATGTAATGTAATGGACACAGAACCCTGGACATGGTAGCATGAGCAGCCGCCTCATCAAATGGTGACTCGGCCGCTGCTGCATGTTTGTTAGCGTTGGCAGCATCTGAAGTAAAGTAGTTAGGCAATTTGGTTCTTAAAATCGTGTCTGCTGGCTTTCAGCGGCAGAATGGGCACCTTGCAGCAGGGACTGGCAACTGTTGGGTAATGCAGCACTACTGATTGTGCTTTTTGTTGAAGCAGCCGTGGCCTGCAACACAGGCCAGCATGTGGTCACCCATCAGGTGGCAGTGGTACTTGACACTTTGCTGCAGGAAACGGTGCTACAGTTGCAGTTGCAACTATGTTGATGTGGATGCATGATGGCGACCATAGCTGGTCTGAGCAGTCATCCCACACCACCAGCCTCCCACTTGCCGCTTTCGGCACACCACTGCGCATCCAAGCATGGTGGCTCAAAACAGCGATGTTGTGATCTAGTGAAGAATTACTCACCCAAGCTGCCGAGCTCCTGAGGCACTTCTGCAGGCAAATTTTCCTCCGTCGTGGCCGCTGCGAATCCATCAGGCGTGACCCTAGCCAGCACATCTGGAAGCTGCTGCAGCTGCTGCTTGTTTGAAATGGCTGAGGAGTTGACGCCTGCAGGGTGCGCAAGAACCATGTACAATAATGAGCGAAACAACCTCATTGTTTTAACGTGAGTGCGATGCAAACCCATTATGTGACTGGACCAAGCAAAAAGTTGGCATTGACCACGCGTACATACACGAGCTGCTGCTGCTGCTGCTGCTGCTGCTGCTGCTGCTGCTGCTGCTGCTGCCGCCGCTGACATGCAGAGCACACTGTCGCATGATGATGCTGGCAGGACGGGCACATGCGGGACTGCAGAGATGGACTTGTGCTACCGTGGATTCAACAGCGCCAAACACAGCATGACGCCATTGGCAGTTGCTACATGCTTCTGCCTGCCAAAAGTCTGCCGTGCGCTGGCAGATGGTGAGCAGGTGAACAGTCTATGCATGCTGATGGAGCAGTGGACAGCTGTTCCCTGAACGCTGCCGACAACGCAGCAGCACTCACCATTGAACCTACAGCAAACTATGATCAGGTAAACAGCTCCAAGGAGGAATCGCCGGCTGGCCATCCTTTCAAGGTTCGGCTTGCCGGGGTGGGGATGTCCTGCGTGTGGTGCTGGTGACTGCGGTGCTATGCAAGACCGCTACGTGAGTTAATTTTCAGAAGTTACAAGTCAAAGTATCTGTGCAAATCGTGTAGTGGCAGCGGAGGCGTTTGATTCCAGTAAGCGAACGAGTATGCTGTGCCTGCAGGCCCCACGGTATATATATGCCTTTTTAAGGTGATGCAAATGTGGCTCTAGAAGCTGGTGTAACCTTAGAAAAACCGGTGTCATCCCTGCTGTCATGTGCAACCTAAGCAGATTACGGCTCGGTTCACGACGCCGTTGAGTTACCAAGCAAGATGACAAAACGCCGTGCAAAACGTATTGCTTCAACAAAACTTCGTTGTACCTCCCAAGTGGCCGCAGCAACGCAGTAATCTACTGAGCTTAGAACAGCAGACGGTGCACAGCGTGTCACCTGCTGACGCCCACGTCCGTTCGGGACACCGCAGCAAAGAAACTGAATCGGATAACACACGGACACCGCAAAACGATTACGCGCAACTTGCGCTCCCAGTTTTGTCCAGGATGGTAATTGCTGGTCGACGTTCCGCGTTCGGCCGTACTCCACCGATCTACTGCTTGAGGTTCAACTGCTTGCAGCGGTTGGCGCCGACACAGGCGCTGCCCGTGCTGTCAGCAGGGCAAAAGTGCAGACTGCGTAATTGAAACAACTCACATCACTGAACAAGCTGTACATGAAGAACACACACATCCAACTGTCATACACAATCACTTACGACTTGCTCTGCAATGGCAGCAGCTTCATGAGCCACTCCTTACCATGCGTCCTGCGAACTGCAGACCGCGTCTGCTGAGCGGCCACGTCATTCATGCACAGAGCCAGCACGTTGTAACAGCTTGACGCCACAAAGGATGCAGCCATGTTACCGCTTGTGGCAACAAATGCTCCAGCTGTGGCGGCGGCGGCAGCAGCAGGAGCGGCAGCGTGTAATGATTGTCAGTGCTACAACATAGGCAACGGCAGCAAATGCAGACTGCCACAGCAGCAGCAGCAGCAGCAGCAGCAGCAGCAGCAACAGCAGCAACAGCAGCAGCAGCTACAGCAAGTCCCAACACATTCTGCCCAGCTGCAAGCACACATCCCTGCTGCACATGCTGGTTGGTGCACATGGCAGTGGTGCTGCCTTCTGCAGTGCATTGTTTGCGTACACCTGGAAACATGCAGGAAGTGCAGTGGCAGCTGCAAGTTTTCAAGCGATGTTACAAACCGTGTCACTAATTATGTTACAACCTCCTCACCTGGTGCAAGCTCTGTGCAGAGCTCCAGACATGTCGGGATGGTGTAGCCCAACAGCAGCGCCCGCACCACACGATCCTCTGCAGTAGGCACGTTGCCAGCTGCCCACCACCCCTCAGCCATCACCTGCAAGCAGGCAAGGTGCGCAGTGACAAGAATGCAACATGTTGCATAGCAGGGATTGTCAACCTCCCTGGTGGGTCCACCAGCCCTCAGCCATCACGTGCAAGCAAGTAGGGAGTCCAGCAGTGCTGCGTGTCAATAAACAGACCTGGCTGACATTGCCGCATTCTGCAGAGACAACCTCAGGGCACAGACTTGCGCTTAAAATTGACGGCCATCCACCAGCCGCCAGCCATCAGCTGCACAAGTGGTGCAGCACACATCTGCAGCAGCTCACGTAAAGGTGAAGACAGCATACAAAAAGCAGCTTTAGATATGATATGGGTCGTGCCTTCTGTTAATTCTGGTGAGAACAAGGACAGATGACCTGCCTGAACCCCGCCCCTGAACCCCTCACCAGCCCTTCGCCATCACCTGCAGGCAGGCAAGCCTTGAGATGCATCTCTTGATGCTAGCTTTACAAGGCAACGTCAGCACTCAGCCTTGAGCGGCAACAACCTTCACCTACCCAGCTCTCCAGCGCTGACTCTCACTCATGTTCATGCCCTTTTGCTTCACCCCCTCCCAATTACGCTAAATTTACGCAGGCATTTCAACTAACGCTTTCACACACGGCGCCGCACCTGTGCATGCCTGCTGCCCTCTGACGTTGACAACATTGAATGTCCCCATCCGTGTTAGGGGAGGTGGCATTGCATGTGTTAGTCTGCATCAGTGCGTACTGATTGGATATACTTTTGGTCTGCGTAGCAGCCATTCTGCTGCTTTCACATCAGGGATCTGCGGTTCTGTGGCGCGGTAATGGCAGTGACGTTTGAGATTTGCACACCTGGCAGCATGGGGCAAGGTGCAGTGCAGAGCACTGCAGTACTGAACCACGACCAGTTGCCGTGAAACTCCCTGAAACTGCAGCAGTGCGTCACAAACCGTCACCTTTGCAGTGTTTTTGCACACAGGTCAGTGCAGACCTTTCACACTACAAACCCCACTTGCTGCAGCACTGGCACAAAGTCCGTGTGCAGAGTACTGAAAACAAATTAAGCAATATGAGGTGACACAAAAGCATACGGCCCTGAGCACAGGATGGAAGAAGACAGCGATGACATTTCTTTCGTGGAGGAACCAGAGGAGGAAGACGTTGTCACGCAGCTGCGGAGGACGTCGCGCCCTTCTAATGATACGGATGTCAGTTCTGAGGGCATCGATCCGCTGCTCAGTGGCATCAGCATGTCAGGGGCCAACTCTTGGCAGGTAACTGCTGCAGCAGAAGCAAAACAACCACGTGGATCAAGGATGGCTTGATCCACAGCGTGGTTGTACGCTGAACTGCTATGTATGATGCCTGGTCGAGATTCAGCAGCCAGCCAGTTCAGCAGCCAGCCAGTGTTGTACACTGCTGGGGAACTGTTGCTTCAATTGTGTGTGTCTCTTACCTCACGTTCCCTCGCATAACTCGGTCAGCAGGCGCAGCAGCAACAAGAAGCTGCCCTGTGTGGCTACAGCCACCTTGTTTGTGAGAAGCATGTGCCCTGCAGGAGCTGTGCACAGCAAAGCAGAACAGCTCAGGTTGCAGCAGGAGGGCAGCTTCGTGTACAGGCCATGGTTCAATCAGCTGTTCTCTTGATACAGCTCAGCAGCATCCATGCCTAAACACTTGCATGGTCTGCTTCAAGTCTGTCACTGTGTGTTTGATTCCCTCCCATGTGTGTGCTTCCCTCCCATCGGCTGCAACTGGCTCATGGATATGCACTGAGTGTCCACGCGTGTAGGCCTGATGATGCCACATGTAGAACATGTTGGCCCGCTAGCCTCCAACAGCACTAGGCGCACTAGCCTCATCACTGCCGGCTGCTTACAGGGTTTCAACTGCCAACAGTTGCAATGCCTTTGGGAACTGATAAGCAGTCCTGCTTCAGCAGCCCGCACTGCTGCCACATCTACTGCTTGCAGGATGTTGACCGCGAGCAGCTGTCATCAACCGTTTTGAAACTGATAAGCAGTGTCGCGTCAACAGCACCCGTTGATGACAAGAGCAGGGATGCAGTGTGGCATCCCACCACAACCTTCACTGTCAGCCAGGACCAGTACCAGGACCCTCTAGGGTTTGGCACAATCAACCTGCTCAACATGAAGCTGGTGCGTGCATTCTGCTGTTTGTTGTGCTGTGTTGTGTCGTCTGCACGTGTGTTTCAAGGCTGCTGGCAGATGTGATGTTGTGTGCAACTGCTGGGAAGATTTGATGTGTTTGTGACATCAGCTAGGCAAGGCCCACCAGGGTCCTGCTCAATTCAACCTGCCAACACATCCATCTGTGCTTGCAGGAGCGTCCTGGTGGGGATGAGCAGCAGCAGCAGCAGCAGCCTATCATAATGCCCTCGGGGCAAGCCATGGCAGCAGCGGTGTCAGGCAAGCAAGGGAAGCAGGGCAACCAGGTGCGGCAGCTGGTGTGTTTAGGTATGCTTAGCTGCTGCATCAGTGCTGATAACGGATGGCTACAAAAACTTTGGCAGCTGAAAAAGGCAGAGGCTGCAGCGTAGGGCACTGCGCAGAGTATGATTGCGTTATGCAACAGATGGATGCATGCGCAGGTTGCCGACCGCAGCAGCACCAGCAACGCAGCATCTTGTTGTCTCTAACATGTGGCTGTGTGCTGTGCAGGGCTCTGCGGTGCGCGCCGTCTTGCTGCTGCATCAGCCTGTGACCAGCCAGCACCCCCGCCCAGCACAAAGTCTGAGTGATGTGTGTGCTTCATTGCAGGGCAAAGGCGCGGTGGGGCGCTTTTTCTCAGAGCTGACCCGCCAGGGACCTGTCCCGGAGCTGCGTCGCAAAGCCGAGCTCACCAGGCAGCCCAGCAGCAGCGCAGGGCCAGCAGCAGCAGGCACGGGCGGGGCGGCAGCACGCCACAGCAGCAGCAGGGCCAAGCCTGCCAGTGAAGAGGCACATCCGGCTGCAAGCTTTGTTGGTGGCCTGAAGCAGGTGCGTGTGGTCCGGTGGGAGGAGCAGCACTGCCTCGTGACCTCAAGCTTGATGAATAAGCACCAACAGATGGTGCATTGCATCTTGTGGAAAGGCCAAGATGGGCTGTTGGCTGGCTGCTTCAAAAATGTGTCAGCAGCAGGCATGCGTCGGACAGCATCGTGACCGCTGGGCCAAGCGTGGCAGCGACGCGGTTCTGCATGATCAGCTGCTGCAGCAATGACAAGCTGCAACAGTTCATCTGCGCCCAGAGCACTGCCCCAGAGCACTGCCTGTGCTGTGGAGAAGATGCCATCCAGCAGTGCTCAGCAGCCGGGCTGGCCGCCCTTTTCTATGTGTGTTCCTGTTGCGCTGCCATGCAAACGTCGTGCATGCAGGCCAAGCTGCTGCCGTGTGAGGAGGGTTTTGAGCCTGGGGCCTACCTGGCCATCTTCCACGAGAGCAGCAGCGCGGGGGAGCTGGCGGCAGGCCTTCGGACCCTCGACAGAGAGCTGGGGGAGCGCACGGGGCAGCTGAAGCAGCTGGTGAGTGCGTTGCGGTGGTGTGCTCGCATGTACAAGCTGTGGTGCTGGTGGCAGTTTGAGGCAGCTGCGCAGTACAGGTACAGAGGACGTGCGGTCGGTGGGTCCGCTGGAGCAGCTTGCGAGTAGAGCAGCTGAATCGTGTGCACACAGGACAGGTGTACATATAGTGACACGGTGGCTCAGCCGTGACTGGGTGCTGGTGCTGATGTGCTGCACCTGCACCCGGATAGGCAGCGCAGGCAGAGACCTTGTATTTTGTACGGGAGGGGGACAAGATTGTGTTATGCACAGTGAGGGTGTGCATAGTTTGCACCGTGGGTGCTTGCTGGCTAGCGATTGCTGTCACTGTGCTCTGGCTTTTATAGGGGTTGCTTGTTGCTTATTCTGCTTGCAAACTCTGGCAGGGCAAGCGCTGCTATTGCATCTCCTGCTGCTGCCCTGCGTAACTTTGACTGCGTTCACTTACGCAGGTGAAGCAGAACTTTGATCGCTTCATCAGCTGCAAGACCACCATTGATGACATCTACGTGAAGCTGCAGCACATTGAGTCGACCAGCACAGGCATCAGCACGGAGGTTTTGTACAGCGCCATTCAACAGGTGAGGAGCAAAAAGCCTTGCCTGTATCAACCGCGCTGATTTGTGAACAGGTGTGGGAGTGCATGCAGCCCTGTGCCAGAGCCTTGCACATAGAGTATGCACAGCGCTGTATACGTACCACAGCTGCAGCTGAAATGGTGCAGCTTGCATGCACCAGACTGACTGCTCTAGCCTGTGTCATGCCACAGCAAACAGCACGATAACACAGCACGAGTGATCGGGGCAGTTGGCAAGCACAGACGCCCTGCACATCGCCAACCAGCAGATGTTGCAGCACGAGCGGTGCTGGTACCTTGCCAGTCGCCAAGCGCAGCAAGTAGCACTGTCGTTTGTGACACAAACCGGGGCTTGGGCTGTTTTGCGGCAGTTCTGTCTTTCCTTGTAACATCGCCAGCTGCCCATCCTGCTTTTCCTGCCTTCAGGTGCAAGATGGTGCAAGCACAGTGTTCGGCCCTATCCTGGAGCGCAGCGCAAAGGCGGAGCGCATCCGTAGTGTGCAGCTGCTGCTGCGCCGCTTCCAAGGCTTGTTCAGTGCTCCGCAGCGCATCACTGCTCACGCAGCAGCACGCGACTTTGAACAGGTGCGGTGTGCCAATGTGCGGCTCGTGAGCTGTGCCTGCGCCGCATGCGGTCGTGTGATGCTGTTGGCTGTTTCAAACTGCGATGGATTCTTGGGCGTAGCCGCTGCGACACGCACGTGGCTGAACGCATGCTGTTGGTGGCGGCTGCCGTGCTTTCCTACTGACTCCTAAACCTTACAACTGTCGCCGCCGCCGCCGCGGCTGCTGCTGCTGCTGGTTTGCTGTGTCTGCTGCTGCTGCTGCTGCTGCTGCTGCTGCTGCTGCTGCTGCTGCTGCTGCTGCAGGTGACTGCTGAGTACAAGAAGGCCAACGGGCTCATCAAGCCTGGCCCCAGGACCATCAAGGTCTGGGCGGCACTGCACGCAGAGATAGAAAAGGTACGCCGACAGACAAAGAGTGCGACAAGATGTGTCGAAGCACTGCACATGTATCGTGAACTGCATTCTAATGCATGTATCTAGCAGGACATGTCAGACGGGTGCCTGCCTTGCAACACCTGCCGCTGCACCAGCAGCCAATTTGTACCCTGTGCTGCGTGTTGCTCCAGGAACGCACTGCCCTGCTGCTGCCACATCTGCAACAGCGCTCAGATGCATAGCATGCACCAGCCGTCCACCAGCACACCCAGCTGCACCTCTGCTTGCGCTGTGCACCGCTCACCCCCATGCCCCTGCCCCACGCTGGCCTCTGCAGCGGGCGTCAGAAGTCTACCAGCAGCTGCAAGCCGAGGTCCAGGACCCCGGCCTGCCCGCAGCGCCAGCATCCGAGCTTGCGCTGCACATGCTGCAGCTGCAAGCCGAAGGCCTGCCGGCAGCCCAGGGCCAGGACCCACTGGTGCTGCTGCTGGCTGCAAGGGAGGCGCGCTTTGCAGCAGCGATGCAGGCCGTGGCCGCGGAGCATGACCGCAGCGTGGGGCGGCTGCGCGGGGCCATGGCAGCCGCCGCCGCCGACGAGAGACTGCAGGTGGGCTGACGCAGGCCCTGCTGCCTGTGCCTCGGCAGGTTGCTCACAATGCGTGTGCGTGGCTGCAGCAGGGGTACTTCAGCATGTCGGCCAGCGCGACGGGGTTGTGCAGGGCTGCGAGTGCAGCGCGGTGTGCAGTGCGCGCTCGGAGCTTTCTTTGGCAGCAGCTGTGCAGCGGCAGATGCGCACGGGCATGCGGTGGGGCAGGCCACTGGTTGGCGGTTGGCAGCAGCAGTGAGCCGCCGACAGGGAGGCGCACACGAGCTGGACTGCTGGGTATGAGCACACGGCAGGCATGTGGCGTGGCAGTGCACGGAACACCAGGCAGACTCTGCCTGAGATGACATTGCTGTGGTTTGGCCGTGAGAGGAGACGGCTGCTGCAGCAGACCGTCAGCTGCATCTGTCCTACCACAGTAACACGGTTTGCGGTGTGTTGGCTAAACTGCAGCATCGGTGGTGAGCCGTGACGGAAGAGCATGTCGGAGCTGCCACATGCGGTCACTCTGACGCCTGCTCAGCTGCAGCAGTGCAGCTGTGCGTGCAGCCTTTTGCGATACCTGGCATCAAGACGATGTTGAGATCGTTGTGCTGCCTGCTTGTCTACGGCCCTGCAGGACCCGGCAGCCATATCGGAAGCCCAGCTGCTCAGATGGCGAGGCACCTGGGACGGCAGCAGCAGCAGCAGTGCAACGAGACCAGGCCTGCCGCCAGCAGCGGCTGCGGGCAGCGGCAGCGCTGCGTTTGCCCGCAGCATCGCTGGCCACCTTGGCAGCACTGCGGCAGCGGTTGCTGTCGGGTCCGACCTGCTGTCCTCCTTCGCAGGTGCTGGCCATGTCAGCGAGCTGGGTTCAGGGCTTAGGAGCTTATCCAGCGGGTTTTTGGGTGGCGGCTTACCAGGCAGCAGGCATCTGGCGGAGGTTGCTCCGCTGTCAGGGCTGCAGCCTCCAGCTCCCAGGTCACGGCTTGTGCAGGACACAACGTGCACTGCTGGGGAGCTGCTGTACCTCAAGTGAGGGCATGGAGCGCCTGCTGCTTGTGTTCATTGCCCACCTTATGCATGCTGTGTGATGTTCAAGCAATGCTGCTGTCTTTCAATCTTCACATTCCGTGTGGCATGCCACTAGCAAGCGTACTGCCATGCACTGCAAAGCATTACACATTCGCGCTGCATCCACAGCTGCAAGCTGGTGCTCTGTTTGCATATGCATCCATGCCGTGCACCATCACTGCGCATTTGACACTTTGAGTTGCACGGCAGGGGCTCACGGCACGTGTCTAAGCTCCTGCTGGAGCACCTCGAGGGCACGCAGCAGGCAGCAGGCACTGGCAGCGCAGTCATGCTGTGTCACCTCTCATGTGCACTCATCATTCGCGCCGCGCTGCTGCTGCAGCAACCTGCAGCGCCACTCAGAGGTGCTGCTGGAGTGCCTCCCAGGCCTGTGGCAGGCGGCAGGCACCAGCAAGCTGCAGCTGCCCCCCCATCTGCCTGCCGCAGCAGCCGCCAAGCTGCAGCAGACGCTGGCGGGGGCGGCCGGCATACTGCAGCGCCTCGTCAGCGGCTACTGCAGAGAGGTCGGGTCGCTGCTGGCGGCGCTGTCGGCTGTGGGCCCACTGAGAGAAGCGCTGCTAGCCGCGGCTGAGGTGAGTAGGCGCTGTGTTTGGGGCTTGAGTTGGCTGGGCTGGTCTCCTGCTTGCTTGCTGACTGTGGTAGTTCAGTTGTGCAACTACGTGCACTGGCTTCGGCTGTTTGCGCTGATCGGCCAACTGGCGCACCTGCTGCAGGCAAGGAAGGTTGAGGTGCGTGCAGTGGAGCCCAACAAAATGCTTTCACCAACACAACCATTAGATGCTGTTCAACCTTGAGGCTGCATGCTTTGATGGTTGTCACAGCCAGCCGCATGCGTACCCCGCATGGCGCTGACGTACGCTGATGTTCCTTGCTGGCCTTCTACTCTTTGTTTGCTTGTAGCCGCCCGCCACTCCGCCCTGCTGCAGGAACTTGCTCACACCAACCGCCAACTGCTCGACTGCTGCTACCCGCTGCCAACCCCTCTGCTGCAGGAGCTCGCGCACACTATCCTGCAGCTGGAAGCCCAGGAGGCGCCGGGGCCTGGTCTCGAGGCGGTGCAGGGCTTGCTGGGCCGACTGGTGGCGGCCGGCGTGCAGCAGCTGGCCGGGCACCTGCACGCGGTGCCTGCCTGGCTCATTGCGCGCGAGGCCTGGCAGCTGAGCGTGACGCACGGCGGGCCGCAGCCCATCACGTTGATGCCGGAGCAGCTGCAGGTGCGCGTGGTCTGCCTCCAATACATATTGGTCAATGGTGCGTTGTGGCGTGTGGGTGCCCACCTGCAGTGGGCCGTGCACCTGAAGGGGGTGGCTGCATGGTTGGTTGCACGGCGGGGTTGGTGCTTACGCGCGGTGTGGCAGCCCCCCATGTTGGTGCCAGAGCAGCCACCAGAGGGTGCAAACTGCTGAACAAGCCACGAGCAAATGCAACAGAGCCACCTGACGGCTGGTTTCTTCTCCAAATGTGCCGTGACGCTGCAGCAGCACATGCGCCCCACACTAAGTCTGGCTTCAACGGTGTTCCCAATGCGTCTGCATGCTACTGACACCAGCGATGGGGCGCTTCACGTGTGCAGGAAGAGGTAACTGTTGTGATGCAATACTACCAGCAGCTGTTAGCCTGCAGCACTGGCAGCAGCACAGGTAGCCTCGGTAGCAGCAGCAGCAGCAGCACGCCGGCAGCCAGAGGCATCACAGCAGAAGTGACAACGAAGCCCATGCGCGATGCTTACTTCACCTGCTTAGAAGATACGATAAAAACATGCAAGGCGGCAGCTGAGGAGCTCCGCCCTTCAGCAGCAGGCGCAGCAACAGCCAAGGACGGCGCTGCAGCTGCTGCTGACAGCAGCAGAGCAGCCGGGGTATCTTCCACCAAAATTGGTGGCAGGGCGCGGGGTCCTGCTCCGCGGCCGGGGTTGTCGGCAGCAGCTGCAGCAGCAGTGCTGGGCCAGGACATACTGTTTGAAGACGATGCGCTGGGATCCTCAGCACTGGCCGCGGGTGCTGCTGCTGGGGCTGGCGCTGGCGGTCCAGCCGGCAGTGCTGCTGCTGGGGCTGGTGCTGCTGCTGCCGGCCTGAGCTCTGCGCTGAGCTCGCCAGGCGGCGTGCTGGGTGCCGCGCTGTCCGATGATGTGCGGCTGCTGCTGATGAGCAGCAACCTGAGCTTCATGCGGGGCCGGCTTGTGGGGAGCCTCACGCAGCGCTTCCTGCTGGTGCTGACAGGTGAGCGCTGATCGTACAACATGTTAATGACATGTACACAGGCTGTTATTGACACATTACACAGGCTGCAATGCAGAGCAGCATTGGCGGCAGACAGCGGCGTCCTGTCATCACCACTTGCTGCACGTGCCAGGCACTTGCACCACTGTGGCAACACACCAGCCCGATGCGTGCTGCGTGACAAAGCAACCCAACAGCCAGCTGATGCACGCAGCTGGCCATGCATCGCGCTGACTTGTGTGACTTGTGTCAGGGACCCTTGGCACCAGCGCTCAGTTGCTGCTGTTGCTGCGAGTTTGCTGCCACTTGGCTCAGTTGCTGTGAAGGGGAAAGCATCACCGCTGTTACCTGCACGTAGGGAACTGCAGAGCATTACATGTATCTTGGTCTGTCTCTGCTGCTGCTGCTGTTGCTGCCGCTGCCAGGCGAGGTTGCTGCTGAGGTTGAGCGCTGCTCACGCTACGTGGTGAAGCTGGCGGGCCGCTTGGACTCAACAATACAAGTGCGGCCATTTACGCTGCCGCTGCTGCTGTTGCTGCTACTGCTGCTGCTTAGGCTTGCTTGCACTGACTGTTGGCGTTGCTGCACTGAGTGAGCCATGCGTCCGTGCTTTGCCACTGCTGCCCTGGCAGCCACACCTCTGCGCCTGCGTGGGCATGACCTCATGTGCATGCGCCTGGCTCCTTACCATCTGTATGGGGTGTTTGCATACATTACATCACAGTACATTGGTGCGGGGCCGATGGCGCTGATGCTATGGCTTGAATGGGTAATATGATGATGAGTACATTGGCTTTATAAGCTACCACAAGTGCTTCTGCAGCAGCTATCATGTGTCGCCTACAACAGCCTGTGTCGGGCAGCCACCAGCCGTGGAAGCTGCGCGACACACGCACGCACTAATGGCCCTGTATGCACCTCACACTGAGGCTGTACAGCGTGCGTGTTGCAGCAGATGGTAGCAGACGGCGACTAGTGAGGGAGCAGTTAGCACATGACAAACCACATGCGCTTAACCCCCCCCCCTCCCCCTCGCCTCCCCGCTTCGCTGTGCTGTGTGCTGTGCGCTCCTGCTGCAACAGGCTGTGCATGGCGTGTACTTGGAGCGTAAGCGGCGCAGCATTGATCGGCTGCTGGGCAACTACATCAAGCCGGATGGGCAGCCTGTGGGGGCGCCGCCTGAGTTGAGGGAAGTCTCGCCGCATGCGCAGCAGCTGGTGCAAGTCGTGGCAGGCATACAGTCCAAGACCTTCACCTATGCAAGGTGGGTGCTGCGGCAGTGACTCTGTGCGTGCATGTGCGCGTGCGTGCGGGCGTGCGTGCGGGCGTGCGTGCGTGCGTGCGTGCGTGCGTGCGTGCATGCGCGCGCGGGCGTGCATGCGTGCGTGCGTGCGCGCGCGCGTGCGCGCGCGCGTGCGTGCGTGCGTGCGTGCGTGCGTGCGTGCGCGCGCGGGCGGGCGTGCGCGCGTGCGTGCGGGCGGGCGTGCGTGCGGGCGGGGGCGCGCGCGGGCGAGTGAATGGAGAGTGAATGGAGAGTGAGAGCGTGGGTGAGCGTTTGTGGGTGTTGCAGCGCTTGAAGAGGTGTGGTATTGGTCACCGCCACTGCTTGCATCCACAAAGTGCTTGTGTGTGTGGTGTGTGTGTGGGGTGCGTGTGTGTCGTGCATCATTGTGCTGTGTGTGTGCCTTTCTCTGCGCACAGCTTCAATGTCAAGGTGAGGCTGCTTTCACGTCAAGGTCAGGTCACCACTATTGCTTCCATACACCGTGGTCGCTGCACTACCTGCTGCTGCCACCTGTGTCAGCTTTGCCACCGCTTGCATGCGCTGCGAGCGCAGGTGATTGATGTGCTGGCTGCTTCGCCTGCTGCTGTTCCCGCTGCTGCTCTTTTCCGCGCTTCACAGGCCGTTCATGCAGCAGCTGCTGCATGCTGCGTTGGAGCACGTGGGCAGTGCACTGTCAACAGCTTTTGCCAGCCTGCCAAATGCTGGCACTGCTGCTGCTGGTGGCAGTGCTGCTGCCGCTGCTGCTGCTGCTGGGTGTCCTGTGGAGGCGTTGGGTCAGTACTTCATGGACGTGGTGTACCTTGACGCAGTGCTTAGCAACGCAGGTGAGACTGTGCGATACATGTGATGTTGCAGAATGTGCACACTGCCTTGAGTGTACGGCAGTGCAGTGTATGGCTTCATGTGGAGATTGTGTAGCTTCATGCAGTGCTCAGCACAGAAGGCGACATGGTGCGCCAAGTGTTGACAGTGCGTTGTAGCCAGTGTGCAGCGATGGCAGCTGCGACTGGGTGACTGCAGCAGTGACAGGTCAGCTACGCATGAATGCAGCGCTCAGCATTACTGGCAGGTTGCAAGGTGGCTGTACGTGTTCTGTTGAAGTTGGGTGCAGTCCCAAATGCTCTGCGTAGAGGTGAACAAGCAGCCTAGTTTGGCCGCTGTTCACCACAACAAAACCCAGCCTACACCGTTGAAGGATGCCTTTGGTTGTCTTCAGCTGGTGCATTGAAGACACTTGAGGAGTGCTCTTGCTAGGTGTTGAGATCATACCAGTTCATCGGTGTACCTTGAGCTGCTGCATGACGCTGTGCCGTGCCCCCTCCCCAGGCCCGCAGTGCTTGTCGGTCGACCTAGCAGCTGCCCACCAGCTGCTGGCGGCACGCATGTGCGCTGGTGCTGGCGCTGCTGCTGGTGCGCGCGGGGGTGCTGCTGCTGCGCCTGCTGAGACGCCCCTGGCGCGCAGCCTGCTGGCTATCAAGGACCCCCAGGAGCTCAACAAGAAGTGAGTGCAGCGGACTCTGAAATGCTGAGACAACTCATGCCACATGGCGCAGCGGCCAAGCAGCTGCTTGCACATGTGTGCGCATGTGTGCGCATCATGGGGAGCATTGCATGCGCGTCTGCTGTTACCAGGCCCTGGACAGCCCTGCACTGGAGCACAGCTGGTTGCAGCTTCAACCTCGACACATCTCAACAGCTGCTGCTGCTGCCCCTGCATTTCTATGTTCCCTGTGCTGCACAGGCTGCAGGTCACTTGCAGGAAAGCACTGAAAGACGTGCTGGAGCGCTCCTCTTTCTCTGTGCGCTGTCTGCTGGGGCCAGCAGCTGGTGCTGGTGGTGCAGCTGCTGCCGGCACTCGGGCAAGTTGAGCCTGCGTACAACTTGCAAATCCCAGGTGGATAGTGCCAATGGGTGTAAGTGCAGAAACCAACGGCAGCTGCAGGGTTGGGCTGCTCGGTTTTCGGGCAGATGAACCGTCGTACGGTATGTCACCAAGGGCCTAGGTCATTGGCCTAGGTTTGAGGATGTTGTCAGGATAGGAGGTCAGTACAGGGGAGCAGAAACTGTGCGCAATAGGTGTGAAAGGTTTTAAGCTGCGAAGGGTAACGGACGAGGCGCAGCACATCTCGAGGCAGTGTCTGGCTGTGAACGTTGCTGTGAAGAAGTGGATCACATGCTGCAGACGCGGCAACTGAGGCCTCAGTCGAGCGCCAAAACATCCACGAATGATTTCTCGTTTGTTTCATGCCGTATATCTACTGCAAGGCAAGGGGCGAGGGGGTCAAGTGCCAGCAACTCACTCACTACACGAGCGAGCCCTAGTAGCTTGGCAAGGAGCCCCATCTGCTGCAAAGCAGCCAGAACTGTTGACACGGATGTAAGGTTACCCAATAAGCTTATTGGAGCGGCCCGTTCGCACGAAACGGATGTAGTGATCATTGGTAAGGACAGTCAGAAGAGGCAGCAGTAGGTAGAACATGCATTGATTGAGCCAGCCATTCAAAAAGTAAGCTGATCAGTATCATACAACCGTATATGTATCAGGTTCTGGCATAGGCGGCCTGTGCTGTGGAGCCCTGCTTGCCAAGTATGGAGTCAAGGTGGGCATGTGCAGGCCCGCTCAGAGAAGGAGCAGCAGCGGCAGCAGCAGCGACGGCAGTGATGGTTTCACCAGCAACTGCCATCTGTTGTGTAATGGACACACTCGGCAGCCTCTGTACCGGTGCAGCAGCAAGCCTTTTACCCTCCCTCAGCATGTGCTCGTCAGGAACACTGAACACCACTCTGACAACCTCGTTGTCCTGCAAAAGCAAGCTTTGCAATCAAATCTGTCAGGGACTACTACAGGTGTAACTTTATGCCGCGGCTTAGCTTGCCAACTTGCTGGCAGTCCCTGGCGCTGGCCAGGGCCCCTCGTCATCAGGCCCCTTCCAGCGCAGCTGTGTGATGCCAGGCATTGGGCAGGAGAAACTGGCACATCACTTATGACAACTGCGTGGCGCAACACAAAATATGTTGCATGCATGCGTGCATGCCATGCTGCGTTACACCACACACGAGATCGTTGGCTCGACACGACACACCTCCTCCACACGCGCTGCTGCTGCAGGTCACTGTGGTTGAGAGCCACAGCATCCCAGGTGGTGCCGCGCACACTTGGGAGCGGGGTGGCTACCACTTCGAGTCGGGACCCAGCCTCTACAGCGGCATGAACGGTGGGCGGCCAGGCAGCAGCACGGCAGCATGCGCCGCACAGCTGCCGAGCAGCCGGTGCGGCCCAATGTGCGTCTGCAGCGGTGCATGAGTGCGGCTGGTGCTGCAGCCTGGCTCAGCAGGGGTCCCGCATGCTCGCCCCATGGGGTGGCCACCCCAGCACGCGCAAGCTGCACAGCAGCACCGAGTGGTTGAGCAGCTGACACTCTCAGCCAGTTGCAGCAGCAGTGTGCTGTCGCCACCAGCTGTAGCATGCAAGGCGCAGCACGGCTGCCCTCGACAGTGCCATGGCATCTGCATGGAGGCAGTGTCCGGTAGCCGCCACACAGCGCAGCACCCCATGCGCTCTGTTACGCAGGTTGACGCTGTTACTGTTGCACCGTCTCCATTCCATCTACCTATGTTACTTGGTAGCAACCTGAGGTGTGTCATCCGCCATGCCGCAACCGCTGCCGCTTGCACTGCTGCTGCTGCTGCTGCTGCAGCCAGGGGCAAGGACGCCAACCCCCTGGCGCATGTGCTGCAGGCCATCGGGGAGCCCCTGGAGTGCGTGCAGTACAACACCTGGAACGTGCTGGTGCCAGAGGGCCAGTTCCTGACAAGGGTAGGAGCGGAACACCAGCAGCCGTGTCACTCTACCGCGCCGCGCCCTGGGGTTGCTCTGTCGCTGCTTCTGCCGTGCTGGTGGCGCCGCATGGTTTGGCTCGTGCTGGAGTACAGCAGACGGCTTGGCTGGCTGCGCTGGTCCTCTGTGGTGAAATAGCAGCAGCCGGCGGTGCCTGCACATCATATGGAGAACAGGCAGGCCGCCAGACGAGCTTGCCGGCGACAGCAGAAATGATGTAAATGACAGGGTGCACAGCAGGGCGCTGCGGTTCTTCCAGCAGCGCGTGCTTGGCGCAAGCAGCTGCTGGCGCCGCATGCTGCTGGCCTGAGGCGTGCCCACGTACATCTGCACCTTGCCGACCGCAGATCGGCAACGACAACTTCCTGGACGTGCTGAGTCAGATCCGCGGTGCCGGCTCGCCCGCCATGGCAGAGTGGCGGCGGCTACAGGAGGTGATGCGGCCACTGGCCAAGGCTGCGGTGCTGCTGCCACCCGTGGCCTTCAGGTGGGTGCCGCCAAGTGTGTCTGTAGCTGCCGGTGGCTTGGCACGCGTGACGGACACCACAGCTGCTGTGCGCAGATGGCTTGCAGAAACTGCATGTCCTTAACACCCTGGAAAGTTGCGCTGGAACATGAGTGTGCTGTGAGGCCTCAATAGAATCCAACATTTTGGGGGGTTGACAGCTTGGAGCTTTGTAGCGCTGTGCTGTTTCCAGTTGCAGCATCGCAACTCTGCTCTGGTTGCATATGCATGACCGTTTCACCCATGGAGTACTTGCTGTGGTTGTATGCGCGCGTGTGTGCAGAGTATGCATTGCAAACTTGTGCAGACTTTCCACCAGCGTGTTTGTCAGAGTCTTGGGTTGCTTGGATTGGTTGGCGCTGCGTGCAGGTACGACCCGGGCGTGCTGCTGTCAGCCATCGGCCGCTACCTGCCTGCACTGGCGACTGGCGGCACAGATGCCATGAAGCTGACTGGTCCCTTCTCCAAGGTGTGCCCTAGACTGGCAGGCAGCTCAAGTTGACCAGGACGTGCGGGTGCTGCTGCTGTGCCACTGCTCCTTGCCCAGACGTGCCAGAACTATTGGCATGGTCACAAACAAGGATGCGTCGTTTTGCGGCTCGTCAGCTGTCACAGCACCGATGTTGACGCGGCATGGTACTGCTCCATGCTCAGAGCTGCTGCATCTTTGAATTGCATAGCTGCTGAGTGTCTCTGGCAGTCACACATGCTTTCAGTGTTGCACTATTCAACCCATGCCACAACTGGCTGATTGTACAATGTTGTAGCTGCACTGCCACTGCTGCTGCTGCTGCTGCCTCGCCAGGTCCTGGATGGTGTTGTCAGCGACAGCTTCATCCGCAACTGGCTGGACCTGCTGTCCTTCCTGCTGTCGGGACTGCCAGCAAATGGCACCATCGCTGCAGAGGTTGCGTTCATGGTGAGGGCAGCGCAAAGTACAGCACAACGCTCTTTAGCAGCAGCAGCAGCTGCTGCTGTGGCTGCAGCCGCAGCCATCACAGCCGTGCAGATGGCGTGGCCGCGGCCGGCGTTGCCGCTGCATCGTGGCAACAGCAGACGCACATGCTGCATGTTTGCTCGACCCTGCTGGTGCAACAGCAGCTGCCAGCCCATGGCTGCAGGTGAATGACTGGCTGGGCGGCTTGTGAGTAGCATCTCTTACACTGCTCAAGCTGCACAGCCTGTGGTGAGTTCACCTGCTGTCTGCTGTTGCCTCACATGCTGTCTGTGCTCTGCTGCAGTTCAACGAGTGGTACCGGCCGGACTGCATGCTCGACTTCCCCATTGGAGGCAGCCAGGCCATGGTGCAAGCACTCATAAGGTGGGCCTGGTTTGACCAGCCGCCCTCAATGCAGCTTTGTCACTCTGCTGTTGCATTGCAACCAAGTGCGCGCACCCACAGGGTCAGCAATCTCTCTATCTTCACACTGCACTGCCAGCACCCCACATCGGCACACTGCTGGCACGACAACAGGGGCGATGCAAGTCAACCCAGCACGCTGCGCATTTGCACATGCATGCTGCTGGGCGTGCAGGGGACTGGAGAAACGTGGTGGCCGGCTGCTGCTCAACAGCCACGTGGAGCGCATCCTGCTTGACAGCAACGGCAGAGCCACGGGCGTTGCTCTGCGCGGAGGTGGCAGCATCAAGGCGCGCAAGGCTGTGGTCAGCAACGCCAGCGTCTGGGACACTGTGCGGCTGCTGCCGCCGGATTTACCAGCAGCGCAGGCGGCAGTCAGCACCTTCAACAGGTGTGCACGGCAATTCAGTGCAGAAGGGCCTGCTTGTAGCTGTGCTGTGCATAGCGGGCAGGTGCTTATGCATCTGTTGTTCTGAGCGGGTGCATGTGAGCAGGGAGGGGCTGCAGCAGCTGCTACTGGACCCGTCAGCACCTCATGCTGCGTTGAGCAGAGAAAGAGTGTTAATGGTGTCCTGCACTGCCGACTGTGCAGTGGCAGCAGGCAGTGCCGACGCCTGAGTCCCGGCGCTGTTGCAATGCCATGATGCGCCGAGACAGGGACACTATAGCGAGTGTGCTGTGCCTTGTGCCAGTGCCTGCACAAGCCGGTGTGCCCGCTGAATACTGGTTTTCTTCAGCTGTGCTTGCTGGGGGCTGTGCTCACTGCATGCAATGTGCGTGCTGCATGTGCCACAGGGAGGCGCAGGAGACGCCCAACTGCCCCAGCTTCATGCACCTGCACATCGGCTTTGACAGAACGGGTGCGCAGGAGACACTTTTGACTGCCTTCACAAGCACAGCGGCTGCGGCACACGAATGCCTGTCAGAGAAGCATGGGAGGCCAGTGCTGCCTTATTGCATAATGGCATGGCAAGCATCTGTCGTCACGCATACTGCGTCCAAGCAAGCAGCAGGAGCAGCGCCAGAAGCTTTCACCAAACGCGGCCTTTTGTGAGCATGCTACTACAATGCCTGGCTCCAGCTTGTTGCAGTCTTCCCCTGCTGTGTGAAAAGCCAAAGTTACTTGTTGTCACTAATGTCACATCCAGGCCTGCCTGACGACCTGGAGCTGCACCACATCATCGTCAACGACTGGTCAAGGGGTGTGGACGCAGAGCAGAACGTGGTGCTCATATCCATCCCTTCGGTGAAGGATCCCAGCATGGCCCCAGCAGGCAAGCACTGCCTGCACGCTTACCTGCCAGCAACAGAGCCGTACCACCTGTGGAAAGGGCTCGACAGGAAGAGGTGGGTCACAGGTGGTGTTGCAGCCGTCGCATTGCAACCGGGGATGGGATAGTTGCGTGCAGAAGTGGCGCAGCAATGTCAGTGGGTGCATTGAAACAGCGTCAATATCGTGTCAGGGATCGCGCTGCGGTGGGCGGTTGCTCAGCAGCCTGGCAGCCTCATGGCCAATCACACCTTGATCACCTCGCAGACACCAGCTTGTTGTCCTCAATGTCTGCTCTGCATGGTCGCCACTCAAGTCCTGGACCATGTTTGACCATCAACCTCGTGTTTGGATGTCATGCACCTCCCTGGCAGCCCCGAGTATGCCAAGCTGAAGGAGGAGCGCTCCCAGGTGCTGTGGAAGGGTGTGGAGAAGATCATCCCAGACATTCGCAGCAGGGCGGAGGTGAGCCAGCAGCACAGCACTTGCATGGTGTGCCGAAGGCCTAGCGCAATCTTGTGTAGCTGGGAACATGTACTGATCAGAGTTGCGCAGGATGGGAGGCTGGCACAGCAGGGCAGGCGAGAGGCGGCAGGCAGGTTGATTGCGTGTCTGTGGTGTTAATGCTCTGCACTGTCATACAGCCGCGCCCTCAGCCTTAAAGCCTGAACCCTGGGGTTTCATTTCCCAGGTCAGCTTTTTGGGCACTTTGAGGGCAGGACAGCTACCTGTTAAATATGTGTCTTTGGTGGATGCGCCTGCACTGTACCGTATTTGTGTTCTGATCCCTGAACCTTGATCTCTGACATTTGATTTGCAGATGAGCTTTGTGGGCACGCCGCTGACGCATGAGCGCTACCTGCGGCGAGCAAGGGGCAGCTATGGTCCTGCGTTCAAGGCTGGAGAAGCGCTTTTTCCAGGTGAGTCATCACGCAGTTTTTTTCTATTCCAATTTTTTCATAATTGGCTGAAGGGCATGAGGGGTCACCTGGTGTCTCCTGACATGAAAGACTTCTGACAGAATCCGCCGACGGCTTGTTGCAGGTGAGGGCAAACAACGACATATTAAAGGGATGGCAAAGCAGGAGATGAGGGGCTTGGTGATGATTATGAAATCAACCAGCAGCTCTCAACACCTAGCCACAGCCTCTTTCTTCTTTGTCTGCACCAACCCGACAAGCTTGTGCTGCCGCTGCTGCTGAAGCTGCTGCTGCTGCTGCTCTCTCTGCTGCCTCACCGCCTCATTATGAGCCATCTGCGCAACATAAAGAGTAGCAGGCTGCAACAATTGTGTGATAAGCTGCTGGTCAGCAGGTGCAGCCCTTGCCGAATTACCGAATTACCGAATTACCAAAGTAGGGCCACTGGCCCACCCGCAAAGGAGCCAAACAAGGCTCCATGGGGTCCACAGAACTCAAAAGAAGACCATCAACCGAAAGAAGCCGCAACCTGAACAAGCTCAGAGAGCTCACTTACAATACAATACAACAGAATACAGTAGTACAGGAGCTTGCAGGGCCACCTGCTGGACCGGCAGCCAATTTTTGCTGCCTACCTATCATGCTGAAGGTTCGCTGCCCTCCTACCAACATCCATAGCTTTGAAAGCAGCCAAACACGTAACACACCACACACATGTGAGCACGCACCGCCGACCCCGCCGCGGTCGCATGAGCCAGTTTATGATGCGTTTTCAGAGCTGATGACCCAGGCGTGCGCATGCACCATGCTGCCGGCAACTTATCCACTATGGACTGCACCACCGCTTGCGCAACAGGACAGTGCCAGCAATGGTGGTCATACCCAGGCATGCAGGCACCACACAAGCAAGCACGCTGCACGCTCGGCATGCGAGCAGCAGCAGGCACACCATGCGTGCTTTTGGATCGAGGATTGAGGATAGTTTCATAGGTAAGCACCACTGAAACGGAACACTTCAAGGACTGCAGCGCGCAGGACACGAGAATAAACCACAAAAGGCCTCAGAAAAGCAATTTGCAGCTTCCACACTCAAAACAACACAAACTCTGCGCAGAAAAGGAGCAACAGGACGGAACAAACTGTGTCAACAAATAGGAAGGGAACATGTAGATATGGCAACAACCAGCAGGTACTAGGCACCTCGGTGCTCCTGCTTCAGGTGTCGAAGACATTGTACAACATGATGATCAACATGATCAAAACTCTCTGCTACTAGGACGCACACAAAGCAACAGCATAACCCGCAGCGCCATGGCACCACAGGCACCTGCCACCCTATTGATGTGTTGGGCAAGGCCACACCCCAAGGAATGGCACCGACCCAACACACCTACTGGCTGACATAGGCTGCATGAGAGTACTAACAGCACAAGACATGCAACGCACATGCAGCAGAATGGATATGAACACAGAGCATGCAAAACTGGAACCCCTATCCACGCTATGGCAGCTCAGCGGTCAAGTCACTTCTTGGTGCCAGCTGCAACTGGCCGTCAACCACGCGCAGAAAAGGGTGATCAGCTGGCACAATATCCAGCCAGGCCAAGGGTGCTGCCTTGATGACTATGAAGTCAACCAGCAACTCCCAAATTCTAGCCACCGCCTCCTTCTTCTTCGTCTGCAGCAGCCATCAAGCTCCTGCCAAGAGTGCTGCCGCTGCTGCTGAAGCTGTAGCTGCTGCTGCTCTCTGTGCTGCCTCGCTGCCTCATTCTGAGCCATTTGCGCAACAGAGGGAGTAGCAGGCTGCAACGACTGAGTCGCGCTGGTGCTGAAGGGGTTACACGGTGTGCTCAAGCGGGACTGAGTCGCGCTCAATTTTGAATTTGAGGGGATACACGGCACTGAGTCGCACAAATTTGAGGGGTTACACGGTGTGCTCAAGCGGCTCTCCCACAACGGACACCTGGAAAAATAGGAAGCTGCCAGCAGCTCAACTCAGACTGTGACTCAATGAAGCTCAAACCCCAATAGCCTTTGTGTGTGGGGCAAGACATTGGCCGTGCTAAGCACATCCCGTCGTCCCCGTCACACGCAAATGTTGTTTGCTTTGGAAGTATCTGTACATGCAAGCAGTAGTCTAAGCAGTGTCAGTGACGGCAATCTATACATGTTGCAGTACAGGAAGCGGGCTGAGCTGATGAGTATGACGCTGACTCAAGGGCAGATCATTGAGTCGCGCAAGAATTTGAGGGGTTAAACGGTGTGCTCAAGCGGCTACGCCACAACGTACACCTGGAAAAGGGAAGCTGCGAGCAGCTCAACTCAGGCTGTCACTCAAGGAGGCTCAACCCCCAGGAAAGCCTCTGTGTGTGGGGCAAGACATTGGCCGTGCTAAGGACCCGTTGTCCCCGTCACACGCAAAAGTTGTTTGCTTTGGGAGTATTTGTGCATGCAAGCAGTAGTCTCAGCAGTGTCAGTGACAGCAATCTATACATGTTGCAGTACTATGATTGAGGATAGTTACATGGGTGTGCACGTCGGAAACAGAACACTTCAAGGACTGCAGCGCGCAGGACACGAGAATAAACCACAAAAAGCCTCAGAGAAGCAATTTGCAGGTTCCTCACGCAAAATAACACAAACTCTGCGCAGAGAAGGAGCAACAGGACGGAACAGAAGGTGTCAACGTCAACGAATAGGAAGGGAACATGTAGACATGGCAACAATTAGCAGGTACTGGGCACCTCGGTGCTCCTGCTTCAGGTGCTGAAGACATTGTACAACATGATGATCAATATAATCAAAACTCTCTGCTACTAGGATGCGCACAAAGCAACAGCGTAACCCGCAGCGCCGTGGCACCACGAGCACCTGCTACCCTACTGACGTGCCGGGCAAGGCCACACCCCAGGGAATGGCAGTACAGGAAGCGGGCTGAGCTGATGAGTATGACGCTGACTCAAGGGCAGATCACTTAGTCGCGCTGACTGATTCAGGATAGTTACATGGGTAGGGTTGCACCTAGTGTGGCCCATGAAGTCAAGTAGCGTCAGATGTAGCGTTACATAGCGAAACTAGCGAGCGTCCGCTAGTTTCTGCGCTAGCACCGGTGCGGTACCGCCAGGTGCAGCACAAAGAAGACGAACCGGTTGCAATGCACATCAACATATATGCTAGTAAATATTTACTTTCTATTTTATCCATTTTTACGCACGCGTAGCTGCCACAAGTGGCCTGCTGTGATGGTATGACATCGCAGTCTGCTGACTAAGCAAAGATACTGCCCAGTACTATCGGGCAAGCACAGACAAAAACATCACCGCAGCAAGGCAACACGGACAGTAACCAATGCCCATTGCGCTGATCTTAATCTATGTCCACAAACAGGCACCACCCTGAACCTGGGGCAGTATGCACGTACAGCAGTATCAACACGGACCACACCGAGCCACATTGATCAGCTGGTGAAACAAAATGCAACGCTGCAATTAAACCTTGTAATCTCGCACAAGTGCCTTCTGGTTAGTTCCGTGCAAGCTTTGAACGCGAGGTGCGTGCCAGAAGTGCCAAAACCCGCATAACTAGCGTTGACGCTAGCTAGTTGCCGTTTACGGGCCACTAGTTTCTAGCGTTAGCTAACGCATCTAGCTAGCGTGTTTAACTAGCGCTAGCTTCGCTAGGTGCAACTCTATACATGGGTGTGCACGTCGCAAACGGAACACTTCGAGGACTGCAGCGCGCAGGACACGAGACTAAAGCACAAAAAGCCTCAGAGAAGCAATCTGCAGCTTCCTCACCCATGTTACACAAACTCTGCGCAGAGAAGGAGCATCAGGACGGAACAAAAGGTGTCGCGCACAAAGAAGAGAAGAAGTAGGGGTGACAAGGTGCGTTCAAGCAGCTACGCCGCAACGGGCACCAGATTCGAATAGATCGCTAAAAGCTCAGCACGGGCCGTCATTCGAAAGGCGGCCCACCCCTAGAAAAAGCCTCAGTGTGTAAGTTTCGGCATTTGGCCATGCATGCACAGCCGCCTTCCTTACTCCACGAAGTATTGCCCGCACAAGTGTACCTCCAGAGGAGAATTGATGTCAATGGAAATCAAGTGCTGCCAACAGTGTCAGTGACGGCATGCAGTGCTGAAAGTGCACAGGGCCGCCATGCACTTCTTGCACTGCGAGCAGGCGCGCCAATTTGAATTTGTGGGGTTACACCGGTGTGCTCAAGCGGCTACGCCACAACGGACACCTGAAAAAAAAGGAAGCTGTTCAAATTTTGATTGATTGAGGAGAGTTACATGGGTGTGCACGTCGGAAACGGGACACTTTGAGGACTGCAGCGCGCAGGACACGAGAATAAACCACAAAAGCCTCAGAGAAGCAATTCGCAGCTTCCTCACCCAATATAACATAACTCTGCGCAGAGAAAAAGCATCAGGACGGAACAAAAGGTGTCAACGTCAGCAAAATAGGAATGGAACATGCAGACATGGCAACAATTAGCAGGTACTGGGCACCTCGGTGCTCCTGCTTCAGGTGTTGAAGACATTGTACAACATGATGATCGACATGATCAAAACTCTCTGCTACTAGGACGCGCACAAAGCAACAGCATAACCCGCAGCGCCGTGGCACCACAGGTAACTGCCACCCTACTGATGTGTCTGGCAAGGCCACACCCCAGGCAATGGCACCGGCCCAACACACCTACTGGCTGACACAGGCTGCATGGGAGTACTAACAGCACAAGACATGCAACCACATGTAGCAGATTGGATAAAGGAGCAGAAATAACCCCAATTCACGCTATGGCGCAGAGGCCAAGTCCCTTCTTGGTGCTAGCTGCAGCCGGCCGTCAACCACGCGTAAAAAGGGGTGATCAACTGGCACAATATCCAGCCAGGTCAAGGGTGCCGCCTTGATGACTATGAAGTCAACCAGCAGCTCCCAAAACCTAGCCACCGCGCTTTTTTTTCGTCTGCACCAGCTCATCAAGCTCCTGCTGTCGCTGCTGCTGAAGCTGTAGCTGCTGCTGCTCTCTGTGCTGCCTCACTGCCCTCTTATGAGCCAGTTGCGCAGCTGGGGAGTAGCAGGCTGCAACAACTGAGTGATAAGCTGCTGGTCAGCAGGTGGCGCCCGGGCAGGGCCACCTGCTGGACTGGCAACCAGGTCATGCTGCTGTTTAGCACATGCTGAGGTTGGCTGCCCTCATGCCAACATCCATAGCATTGAATGCCGCCAAACACACGACACGCCACACGCATGTGAGCACACTCCGCCCACCACGCGGCGGTTGCAGCACGAGCCAAATATGCTGCATACTTAAAGCTGAGGATCCAGGCGTGCGAGTGCACCATGCTGTAGGCAAATTATTCACTGTGGACTGCACCACCGCTTGCGCAACAGGGCAGTGCCAGTGATGGTGGTCATACCCAGGCATACATGCACCACACAAGCAAGCACGCCGAAGAAAAAGAGGGGTTACATGGTGTGCACAGGCGACTACGTTGCAATGAACACCCGAAAACAAAGAGAGCTGCTAGAAGTTCAGCGGAAAAAACAGACTGTCACTTAATGAGAGGCCCACCCCGAGAAAGCCTCTATGTGCGAGACATGACACGTGGCTCTGCAGGCAGAACCGTCAGACACACAACACGCAGTGTAGAATCCTATTGGGACAAGCAGGAGGACCAACATAAAACAGTGTCGGTGACAGCAGGCCATACTTGTGCAGTACAGCGTGCCGGCTGAACTCACGGGGACAAAGTTGGCCAGTAAAGGTCAATACCTTGGTCCGAGGCAGCAAACAAGGGGGGAAGGAGCAGAGTACCTGGCAGCTGCTGCAGGGGCAATGCAACTGCATTTTGCATCAGCCGCACCACAAACCGTACAGCTCCTGCAGAGCAGGACCACCAGTCTCAGGCTTGACAGAAAGCAAACGGGCATAAATAAATGCAGAATGGTGGCTATCACCGCCGTACCACACGCAGACCATTACCCCGCAACACAGTGTGCCAAGAGATAAACGGCTGCCGGGTCAACAGCTGGTTCTTGTACCGCCGCGGCACTCTGGCCGTAACGGCATAATCAGCAAGCGCATCCCAAAAAGCACCAAGTGCCGCACGTACCGCCACCTGCTCCACCAGCACTGGCACCACAAGATCACTTGCCACAGCCCAGGCCGCTCTGCGGCCTTTTTCAAACGCATGTATAGATGCCAGGCAGACCATATCCCACACCGGTCGGTGCACGTTGTGACGAGGGGAGCAAGCCAGCCACACCGCACGACACGGCAGGCTCTCACCTGCCGGCAACATGTTGAATGCTCTTAGCTGACCTTCAATCTCTTCACGCACAGCAACTGCAACAGGACACGTCCAGAAATAGTGCTCCACACCCGGCACAGCAGCAGAGCACGCCGCGCATCCCGTGGCAGTCTGCATACGCTGAGCAGTAGGGATTGCATTCAGGGCCAGGCGCCATGCAGACTCTTTGTACACGTTAGCCACCCGCACACACCACCACCGTGACAAAACGTCGCCGCGCTGATTGAGGAGATTGAGGAGAGTTACATGGGTGTGCACGTCGGAAACGGAACACTTTGAGGACTGCAGCGCGCAGGACACGAGAATAAACCACAAAAAGCCTCAGAGAAGCAATTCGCAGCTTCCTCACCCAAAATAACATAACTCTGCGCAGAGAAAAAGCATCAGGAGGGAACAAAAGGTGTCAACGTCAGCGAAATAGGAATGGAACATGCAGACATGGCAACAACTAGCAGGTACTGGGCACCTCGGTGCTCCTGCTTCAGGTGTTGAAGACATTGTACAACATGATGATCGACATCATCAAAACTCTCTGCTACTAGGACGCGCACAAAGCAACAGCATAACCCGCAGCGCCGTGGCACCACAGGTACTTGCCACCCTACTGATGTGTCTGGCAAGGCCACACCCCAGACTATGGCACCGGCCCAACACACCTACTGGCTGACACAGGCTGCATGAGAGTGCCAACAGCACAAGACATGCAACCGTTCAGTGGCGATACCACATGGTATTGAATTGCTTTTGCGTGTTCGTATGGGTTGTCTGTGTGTACATGAGCGTACCAGTCAGTTTGGCGGGCGCAGAGCTAACTCCACTTCAGGATGTCCTTGTTGTGGTGCAGAAGTTGAGTCTTTGTCACACTTCATGTTTGATTGCCCTGCTACTTCTGCTCAGAGGGATAGTATGTTTGCTGAGATCAGATCCCTGCCTGGTTGCGCTGAAAAATTGCGCATCATTTTGTCCATGGCTGATTCGTCAATCAAGGTGTTGCGTTTTGTATCTGATGATATTAGGGGCAGTTCTGGAAGATGTCGGATGGTGTCACCGTGTATTGCTGCTTTTCTTGTCAAGTCTTGGGATGTGCGCAATGCATGCAAACATTCTGGAGCAGTGCTCCCTCCTCTTTCCGCCCCGGTGGGGCGCGGGGCCGATGGCGCTGTTGCTATGGCTTGAATGGGTAGTATGATGATGATGATGATGAAGACATGCAACCACATGTAGCAGAAGGGATAAAGGAGCAGAGGATGCAAGAAATAACCCCAATTCATGCTATGGCGCAGGGGCCAAGTCCCTTCTTGGTGCTAGCTGCAGCCGGCCGTCAACCACGCGTAAAAAGGGGTGATCAGATTGCACAATATCCAGCCAGGTCAAGAGTGCCGCCTTGATGACTATGAAGTCAACCAGCAGCTCCCAAAACCTTGCCACCGCCGCCTTCTTCTTCGTCTGCACCAGCTCATCAAGCTCCTGCTGTCGCTGCTGCTGAAGCTGTAGCTGCTGCTGCTCTCTGTGCTGCCTCGCTGCCGCGCCAAGGAAGAAGAAGAGGGGTTACATGGTGTGCACAGTCGGCTACGTCGCAACGAACACCCGAAAACAAAGAGAGCTGCTAGAAGTTCAGGGGAAAAACAGACTGCCACCCGAAAGAGGCCCAACGCGAAGAAGATGGGTTACATGGTGAGGCCCACCGCACTGCCGCGCCGAAGAAGAGGGGTTACATGGTGTGCACAGGCGACTGCCGCACTGCCGCGCCAAGAAGAAGAGGGGTTACATGGTGTGCACAGGCAACTACGTCGCAACGAACACCCGAAAACAAAGAGAGCTGCTAGAAGTTCAGCGGAAAAACAGACTGTCACCCAAAAGAGGCCCACCCCGAGAAAGCCTCTGTGTCACTGCCGCGAAGAAGAAGAGGGGTGCACAGTCACTGCCGCGCCGAAGAAGAAGAGGGGTTACATGGTGTGCACAGGCGGCACTGCCGCGCCACAAATTGATTGATTGAGGAGATTGAGGAGAGTTACATGGGTGTGCACGTCGGAGACGGAACACTTCGAGGACTGCAGCGCGCAGGACACGAGAATGAACCACAAAAAGCCTCAGAGAAGCAATTTGCAGCTTCCTCACCCAAAATAACACAAACTCTGCGCAGAGAAAAAGCATCAGGACGGAACAAAAGGTGTCAATGTCAGCGAAATAGGATTGGAACATGCAGACATGGCAACAACTAGCAGGTACTGGGCACCTCGGTGCTCCTGCTTCAGGTGTTGAAGACATTGTACAACATGATGATCAACATGATCAAAACTCTCTGCTACCAGGACGCGCACAAAGCAACAGCATAACCCGCAGCGCCGTGGCACCACAGGCACCTGCCACCCTACTGATGTGCCTGGCAAGGCCACACCCCTGGCAATGGCACCTGCCCAACACACCTACTGGCTGACACAGGCTGCATGAGAGTACTAACAGCACAAGACATGCAACCACATGTAGCAAAACGGATCAAAGAGCAGAGGATGGAAGAAGACGGGTTACATGGTGTGCACAGGCGACTACGTCGCAACGAACACCCGAAAAACAAAGAGAGCTGCTAGAAGTTCAGCGGAAAAACAGACTGTCACCCAAAAGAGGCCCACCCCGAGAAAGCCTCTGTGCGCGAGACATGACACGTGGCTCTGCAGGCAGAACCGTCAGACTCACAACACGCAGTGTAGAATTCTATTGGGACAAGCAGCATGACTAACCTATAACAGTGTCGGTGACAGCAGGCCATACTTGTGCAGTACAGCGGGCGGGCTGAACTCAACGGGACAAAGTTGGCCAGCAAGGTCAATACCTAAGAGCAGAGGAGAGAAGAAGAGGGGTTACATGGTGTGCACAGGCGACTACGTCGCAACGAACACCCGAAAAACAAAGAGAGCTGCTAGAAGTTCAGCGGAAAAACAGACTGTCACCCAAAAGAGGCCCACCCCGAGAAAGCCTCTGTGCGCGAGACATGACACGTGGCTCTGCAGGCAGAACCGTCAGACTCACAACACGCAGTGTAGAATTCTATTGGGACAAGCAGCATGACTAACCTAAAACAGTGTCGGTGACAGCAGGCCATACTTGTGCAGTACAGCGGGCGGGCTGAAGAGCAGAGGATGCAAAGAAAGGTGTGCGGGTCCGGGATTTCAAGCACTGCAGTGCGCAGTACACGACCTTTGAATGGTCTACCCAGATTCCTCTCCTCTCCGGGTAAGGGGTAAACCACCGAAACCCCCCTACCACTCGATTGGGCGGCAACGTGGGTGGGCCGCACCAATGAGCCGCTCCAGTGTTTTTGAGCGCTTTCGACTTCAGCGAGGTTCGAACCTGAGACCTCGAGATTAGGAGCCAGACTCTCTAACCACTGAGCCACGTGTTTAACGTCCCGCCAAAGCAGCAGCAGACCTGGCTTCACAGGTACCTGATGCTGCTGCGTTGCTGCCGCACTATCACCCTGAAATGATCCGCAGCGCAGGTCGCTGTAGTTTAGTGGTTAGAATTCCACTGTCCGGCGGGACGTTAAACACGTGGCTCAGTGGTTAGAGAGGCTGGCTCTCAACCAGGGCCTGGGTTAGGTCCCAGGTTCGATTCTGGGTCGGAACGGCGGCTGCAAAAAAACTTGGCCGGCCCTCCTGTGTCGCCCTCCCCAGACGATTCGGTTCCCGGATCGATTCTCGGTTGCGGCATAGTTGGGTGGTAAGGGGATTTCGGAGGTTTGCCCCTTACCCCGACAGAAGAACCAGCGGTGGGCTGCCGGATTGCCGGCAGAAGAGTCCCGTTAAACACAGGGGGAATGGATTCGTTGCCTCCGGCCGACGTAGTCGGTTGACTCCATGAATTAACATGGAAAGCGGGATACCCAACCAGGGGTTGACAACCCTGGGGGTTCTTCTTCTTCTTCTGTTAGAATTCCACGTTGTGGCCGTGGAGACCCCGGATCAAACCCGGGCAGCGACATACAAAGTATGGCTCGGTGCTATGCGAGTTTTGTTGCAAGTTCGGCTGCGCAACATCGGCTGCGCAACTGCGTGTGCCTACGCAGGTGCCTTCGCTGACGTTGATTTCCATGTTCTTTGACCGCTCGGCTCTCGACGGTCGCTGCTATCATCAGCCAATCCCAGATCAACACCCAGCCACGCTGCCTCAGCACACCTCACAGCATGGCAGGTGCATTGCAACATGATTGAACCATAACTGAGCGCACACCGCCTGGCAAGCTGACCACCCGACAAAAAACCCTTAATCTTCTAATTTTGTAGGGAAGAGTGCTCATGCTGCATGCATTGCTCCGAGCATCCATGCTTTGTGGGCAAGCACAGCCCCGGCTGCAACGTCTTATGGTACATACATGTACCATAGCATGCATGCTGTACAGCAGCCAACCCTGCCTGTTGTGCCTTCCATACTCACAAATGCTTGCAGCAGTACAAAAACAGGCTGCTAGCCTGTTGCAGGGGTGGTGTCCTCAACGTCACCTGCATAACTAAAACATCCTCACAACCATGTGCAAAATGGCAGGATGTAAACATGACCGCCCTCGGACAAGAGGAGTTGCATTGTGCCTTTGCTCACACAGCTGCATCGCTTCTTGGCGTGGCCGCTTGGACGCACCAGGTAACCCCTTCTTATCTTCTCTGATACTCCGTTTCTGACGCTGATCAGTTGCAGCAGCAGGAAGCTGAGCACGGGCCATCGCTGACAGGCGGCGCTCTCGTTGCAACCATAGAGAAAGCTCGGTGTCAGAGAGATGCTTGGCGAAAAACATGTCCATCGCCTGCAAAGGGAGTGGGTGCGCACTTGCAGGCGCATACATAGCTGAAGGGAGGCTTGTGCTCCATTATGACCAAGCCTCTGCATCTGGAATACCAAACCGGCAGGTGGGGCTGCCCTTTGCATACTCTGTCTCTAAGCACCCGGCGGCCAGAAACAAGCCTGCAGCCCATAGTCTCCAGATCTATAAAGATTTGTTTCAAGGCATTTCTTTGCAGCAAGAAAGCGGGAGAATAACAAGGTGAATTTCAGCGTATGCAGGGCGTTCGACTGCCAAATCAAGTGTTTACAGCTGAATGGAGGCGTTAGTGGTGCTGTGGCGGTGACACCGTGGCACAAGTATGTGCAGAGCCTGCTGTGCAAGTATGGTGTGAATGTTGTGACCGCGGAAGGCAGAGCCAGTGCGTGCAAGAGCCATGTCAACAAGCAGGTCAGGACACTACATGCTGAAAGGATTGCATGTGAAACGTTGGAACACTCCACTCTGAGTCGGTATGTGGCTCATGTGCATCCCACTCATGTTGATGCTATGGGTTTCAGGAGGCCTAGGCCGTACTTGCGTTCAGTGGCAATACCACGTGGTATTGAATTGCTTTTGCGTGTTCGTATGGGTTGTCTGTGTGTACATGAGCGTACCAGTCAGTTTGGGGGTCGCAGAGCTAACTCCACTTCAGGATGTCCTTGTTGTGGTGCAGAAATTGAGTCTTTGTCACACTTGATGTTTAATTGCCCTGCTACTTCTGCTCAGAGGGATAGTATGTTTGCCGAGATCAGATCTATGCCTGGTTGCGCTGAAAAGTTTCGCAGCGTTTTGTCCATGGCTGATTCGTCAATCAAGGTGTTGCGTTTTGTATCTGATGACATTTGGGGCAGTTCTGGAAGATGTCGATTGTTGTCACCGTGTATTGCTGCTTTTCTTGTCGAGTCTTGGGATGTGCGCAATGCATGCAAACATTCTGGAGCAGTGCTCCCTCCTCTTTCCCCTTTGGGGCGCGGGGCCGATGGCGCTGATGCTATGGCTTAAAAGTGTAATATGATGATGATGAAGGTGAATTGAGTTGTGCGGTCACGTGGCTATGCCAAAGAATAGGGGAGAGCTCGTTCAGAGGGCTTGTCCACTGCCAAACTTCTACTTCAACTCCGGAAGCCTTCAGGCTGCAGAAACTTAGCAAAACAAAGCAGGGGGAGAAGAGGGACTAAACGGTGTCCACAATTTCCTCCTCAATCCTCAGCGGCCCTTATTTAAATGAGGGTAGCGGCCTATTGATTCAGGATAGTTACATGGGTGTCCACGTTGGAAATAGAGCACACTTTAAGGACAGCAGCGCAGGTCGCGGCCCGGAAGCAGCAGCAAATGCCTGCCCTCAACCAACAAGATCTTGCTGCGCCGTCGCCTCAAGCAGCCTGAAATGATCCGCAGCGCAGGTCGCTGTAGTTTAGTGGTTAGAATTCCACGTTGTGGCCGTGGAGACCCTGGATCAAACCCGGGCAGCGACAGAAGTAATGTAAACCCTGGGGTTCAAGGGTGTATGGCTGCTGTGGTTTAGTAAAGCAGGTTGTCAGATCTGGTACGCACTCTGCAATGCTGCTGAATAATTTTATAGATAGCCATCAGTATATTGCCAGGCATATCTGATGTTATTGCTGTTGTCTCTGCTGCTGTGCCGCAGGGCCCTCGACGCCGGTTGCTGGCCTCTACTGCTGCGGCGACAGCCGCTTCCCTGGTATCGGCCTGCCTGCAGTTGCTGCCAGCGGCGCAATCTGCGCCAACACGCTAGTCCCAGTGTGGCAGCACTGGCAGCTGCTGGATGAGCTGGCACTCTGAGCTCAGGTCTACACTTTTTTTCAGCACAGCTCCTCAGCAATGGCTGGAAGATGGGCACTGCATGCACTGATGTGCCCAGTCCATCTTTTATTGCATGTCGCAGACCACATGCATGCAATCCATGCTAGATATGCCTGCAAACTACGCCAGCGTTCTGCATGCATGCGAACTGTACCAGCGTTATGCATCACATTGGAGCAGATATGCATGCACTCTGTGCAAGCACAGTACTGCTGCATTGGGTCAAACGGCTTAGAAGCAACTGGTAGTTAGCACATGAGTGGATGGTCCAACACTATTTTTTGCTGCCGATTGGATGGAGGCTGTTGGGAACTCTGCGGGCGTCAGTTGCGCGACCAGGGCCTGGCCCGGAGTTCCCAGTACTTGCTGCAGCGCAGCAGATGGGCAACTGGTAATGTTCCTCTAAGGGTGAATTGAGTTTGCTCGAGCCACACTTCCTGCGCCAGTTGTTGCAGTTGCTCACTTAAGTTTTATGTTGTGGGACTTCACGCTTCGGATCGGGCACTTACTTTGTGATGGCGGCGGACCGTTTTTTGTCCCAAGTGCGGGCCTTGACGACAGCCGTGGTGTTGGCAGTGAGCAGCTGGAGGTTGACTATTATGATGCTGGAAGGGCTGCGTGGCCATGGTTGCAAAGCTAGCCAGCATATATAGCCTACTGTGTTCAGTTGGACGTGTGGCACATGCTTGTGGCTGATAACATCAGACACCTCACAGCAGGACTAACCTCAGAGGAAGACGGTAAGCTTGAAGTGAACTGCAGCTGCAGACTCGCAGTCAGTGACTCACCGGTGGTACAATGAGTTTAAACTCATTGTACCACGTGGTACCAGGGGTTGTACCACCCTCCCGTCTCCTGTTCATGTGTGGTGTACTACAGTGCAACTGTCGGCGCACGTTGCCGAGTTGGGAAGCTGACACAGCCAGCTGGTCCATTGATGCCGGGAAGGCAGCTTCTGCGAGCCAGGCTGGCAGGGTCTCCCAGAGCATCTCGAGATGCTAGCTCCAAGAGACAGGGAGAGCACGTGACCTACAAATTGTGACACCAGAAGTATTTATGCTGGGGATGGCCGCACATACTACTGCCAATCCAGTAATGCAGTAGGTGTTCAGTTACTGATGACGGTACTGTACCAAGATGGACGTTTACAGTACAGTACAGTACAGTAGTACAGGACTGAACCTGCCTCAGGCACTAGCCCAGCGAGCCGTTGTTCCGCTCATAACAAGGCGTTCCAAGAGGTCACATATATGGTGTATATACACCACTGCAGGTTGCTGACGGCTACTGCCTTGTTCCCCAGCATCCAACAGCTGAAATTCCTGACTCAGGTGTCGGACACAGCAATCCGTGCCCCAGAGAGGACGGGCAACAGCCCACCCCCACCATCACATGGCATGCGCAGCCAACTGTGCACACAAAACTTGGGTTCACGATTTACACAATTTGGATGTTACACGACGGGAACATCGCCCAATTCACAGATGAACCAATGCTAGACCAGGTTCATGCAGCAATGCTGCAGCGCCGCTCAATGGCCTTTGTGCGGGGGGTCGGCCAGCAGCAGCCTGATCAGGAATCCATGAAAAGACCCGGCCATTACTTTTGGCATGATCCCACAAGGAATCTTCACTTGCAACCCGTTCAATGGGTGTCAGCAGAAGACTGCAACTCAGGTGCCATTTGATTGTCAGTGACACTGCTGCCGCCTGTCATAAGCAGCAGGCGCCTGCGACTATACAGAAGCTGTGTAGAAACAGCATGGTGAGCGCACGCTTTCAGTGCTTGGGATTAAAATGTTGTGCACAACAGTGCTATGGCGCATGCAACCATACCACCAACTACCCCAATGTATTGCTCGCACGCAAGTGATTAAAGAGTAACGAAAGCACAGCCACCTGACAGAACTCCCACACAACACCGGCAGGCAAGCTGAACATTAAGCCTACCTGCCTTCTGCTTGGCATCATACCAAGCATGATGCCAGCGCACCACAGCGTGTGCATCTATGCACACGTCCTGCCCACACGTTGGTAAGTTGCGAGGCGACTGCGCGCGCGCCATAGGGTCCATGTTGTGCTGCGACAACACACTGTCATGAAAAGACTAAGCGCAATAATGCAGCGACTAGCGGCTCACAGCTGCTCATCAGCAATACAACATGCAGTCCACCAGCACAGCTGCTTGTGTTGCTGCAAGCGAGGTGGCTGCTGCTGCTGCTGCTGCGTCCCATCACTTGACAGTCAGCTTGCATCCAGTTCAAAGTGGATGGCAGTGCTGCCAGCATGCGGTTGCAGGGCCAGCTGCCCTGCTACCAGCTCCTTAGCCTCAGCGCCAGAGTTGGGTTGCCGCTGCTTCATCCACTGCTGCTGCTGCTGCTCCTGCCTGTCAGTGTGCACGCCTGGCAGCACGTCCGCCACTGCTGCTGCCAATACCTTGCATCGACGTCCCTCTCCCTGTTGCTGCTCCTGGAGAAGCAAGGTTGACTGCACCTGCCTGCCCCGCAGCTGCACCCACTTGCCGCTGCTGCTGCTGCTGCTGCGGCCCCACGTGTTCTGCAACCAGCAGCCGCCTCCTCTTGCCGCCTTGCTGCCGCGCGCTGCTGCGCACATGGTGCAGCAGCCGGTGTCGTTGCGTGTCGTTCAGCTTGTCGAGGGCGTCACTGATGTAGTGCTCATGCTTTTCCCTGAAGGACGCGTAGCGGGCCTTGTCTGTGCGTGTGAGCGTGATGCGCTCCAGCAGGTACTGCAGCGCCATGAGCCGCACAAATGTGTGCCGCTCTCGCGACCTGGGCGACGACAGAACCACAAGAGACACAGACAGAAGGTCGGCAGCACAAGCAGACCAGCGGATGCACAGGAGCGCATGCAGCGGCAGGCGGCATGCAACAGACAGCGAGAATGGATGAGGCGGGGACCCACGCCGTGGCCGCTGGCAGGCGCCGTCAGTCACACAGGCATACACTTGCACAACGTGTTTAGAGCGCAGCATCCTGCAGCTGAGTCTGACCTCCCGACAAGCAAGGCAGAGCATGTGGCGCACTGCTGGCCTCACCACGTGTGCGGCGCGCCCCGGCGCTGCAGCTCCAGCACCCCCGGCGCGCTGTGTGCTGGGTTGACCACGTTGACGCCCCACCAGAAGATGGAGTCGCCGTCGTGATGCGCCATGTCCTGCAGGTGCCAAGAGAAAAAAACAATAAAATATCCAAATAAAAAAAGCCATCAGACACTGATGTGAAGCAGCAGCACCAGTCACCTCCTCACTCACAGCCTCGCGGCATTCTCTGGCATGCGAGGGCACCTGCCGCTGCCATGCACACCAGTTGGGTTTGACTGGTGGCAGTTGACTGCCAAGCCAACTCAGGAACCACTGGCAGCTCCCATACGGCGTCCCCGTGATGTATGCGGAGCCACCAGGTAGACGCCTGCTGGTGGTGGTGGCACCAGGGAGATTGTGCTGTTCTCCTGTTCAGCAGCCCACCTTCATGTACTGGTTGGGGAGGTGACCGGTGAAGTTGAGGGGCCTGATCTCGATGAGGCTGCTGTGCTGCGGCATGAAGAAGGCGTTGAACAGGCCCGCCCCATGAACGCCGATCATCACGTCCGCCTGGCTGCTGTACACCAGGTCGGCCTTGAGGTCCCTGCAGTTGATGGACAGGTGCACAGCAAACCACTGGTGAGTCCACACAAGCACGTGAGTTAACGGCAAGCAGAACACGCAGCTGCATGTGGCAGCACACCAAACTCTGTCTGCTTGCAGGAAAGCACCCGACGGGCGCGGGTGCCCTGCAACGCTCCGCAAATGACAGAAAAGGGTTGAGGCAGCTTACTTGCCAAACTCATGCAGCAGGCAGGCGGTGCCGTTCCAGTCCTGCACACCCTGCGGCGGCTTGAACTTGAGGCACCAGGACCACACCTGCAGCAGCACACAGCACACCGCGTCCACCAGTCTGCGGCAGCAAGTCCCCAAGCATTGACAGCTGCTACTGAAACCAGGAGACGCTTTTGCACGGGACAGCTGAAAGCACCGCTTGCGCTCTGCTGTCAATGCCTTGCACTGTGTGAGGACCAGATCCTCGCTCACTCGTCGTTTGGATGTCTAGGTATGATGTACAATCACTGAACTACCCGTCCCCTAACTGGAGGAGTCTCACTAGTTATGCCCTGTATGACAGAACCTAGGTAGGCTAGGCAGGCTGGACGGCTGCATAATGCTGTCAACCCGCGGGGCCATCATTACAACAATACCTCCCTTCTGGGGTGAAGGACCTTGACCCTTAACAGCGGATAACCGAGTCCAGTCTACGAGTCCTGTACTTGTGGGCGCCCATCACGCTGTGCCTACCAGCACCAATGCATTCACCTGTGCCACAGTAGCACCAATGCCGGCGACTGAACACAATGAGGCTGCCCGTGAGGAGACCCTGGACTTCGAAGGGGGTTCAGCGTCTCAAGGCGGCGGCCGTGAAACGCTGAATCCTCTTCGACGTCTAAGGTCTTCTCATGGGCAGCCTCATTGTGTTCAGTCGCCGGCATTGGTGCTACTGTGGCACAGGTGAATGCATTGGTGCTACTAGGCACAGCGTGATGGGCGCCCACAAGTACAGGACTCGTAGACTGGGCGCGGCTATCCGCTGTTTATGGTCAAGGTCCTTCTCCCCAGAAGGGAGGAAGTAATGAGATGATGGCCCCGCGGGTGGACGGCATTATGTAGCCGTCCAGTGCGCCTACGCTACCGAGGTTCTGTCATACAGGTATTCCTAGTGAGACTCCTCAGATCAGGGGACGGGTAGTTAAGTGAATGAACATCATACTCATACATCCAAACGACGAGTGAGCGAGGATCTGGTCCTTGTATTAACAGGGCTCCGCTGCCGTAGTGGCAACCAGGCCTGATGATGGACGCAAGTCAAAAGGTGTCACTCACAAGTGACAGAACTGGGGCACACGATTTCGTGCATGCACAGTGTGCCTGTCAGCCATGGACGCGGCCATGGGAATCAGTCCCATCACCTCCTGGGGCTGCTTCTGTGCTGCACTGTGATTGCATGTAAGGCTGCGAATGCTCTGGAACTGCAAGTTGCAAGGCGCACTCGCCCCCCACCGCACCTGATCCTGGTTGACGATGGCCCTGAGCTTGCTGCGCCTGGGCAGCACACCAATCAGCACCTGCACAGAGAGGACAACGTGACACACACGCACAGCTGAAAGCAGGCCGCGTCAACAGCACAGCTGCCAGACGAGTGCAGGAGGAAGGGAGGGAGGCACACTGCACATGCAGCACCTAGGTGTGCACCAGCCGTACTGCTGTTGCTGCTGCTGATGATATGACATGCGGTTGCTGCTGCTGCTGCTGCTGCTGCTGCTGATGATGATATGACACATGCGGTTGCTGCTGCTGCTGCTGCTGCTGCTGCTGCTGCTGCTGCTGCTGATGATGATGATGATGATGATATGACACATGCGGTTGCTGCTGCTGCTGCTGCTGCTGCTGCTGATGATGATGATGATGATATGACACATGCGGTTGCTGCTGCTGCTGCTGCTGCTGCTGCTGCTGATGATGATGATGATGATGATGATATGACACATGCGGTTGCTGCTGCTGCTGCTGCTGCTGCTGCTGCTGCTGCTGATGATGATATGACACATGCGGTTGCTGCTGCTGCTGCTGCTGCTGCTGCTGCTGATGATGATGATGATGATGATGATGATGATATGACACATGCGGTTGCTGCTGCTGCTGCTGCTGCTGCTGCTGATGATGATGATGATATGACACATGCGGTTGCTGCTGCTGCTGCTGCTGCTGATGATGATGATGATGATGATGATGATGATATGACACATGCGGTTGCTGCTGCTGCTGCTGCTGCTGCTGCTGTTGCTGATGATGATGATGATGATATGACACATGCGGTTGCTGCTGCTGCTGCTGATGCTGCTGCTGCTGCTGATGATGATGATGATGATGATATGACACATGCGGTTGCTGCTGCTGCTGCTGCTGCTGATGATGATGATGATGATGATGATGATATGACACATGCGGTTGCTGCTGCTGCTGCTGCTGCTGCTGATGATGATGATGATGATGATGATATGACACATGCGGTTGCTGCTGCTGCTGATGATGATGATGATATGACACATGCGGTTGCTGCTGCTGCTGCTGCCGCGCAGTCCTCCTCTCACCCGGAGCTTGCTGCTGTCTGCATAGTCTGGGTCTATGGCCGGCAAGCTGTCCCTGTAGTGCTGAAACACAGCCTGGCCAGTGCTCCACAGCGGGCTGTCAACGGGCGCAGGCGGCTGAGGGTCAGTGCCGCCAAACTGGCACGCCAGCAGATGCCTGCAGGGCAGAGCGCAGCAGCACGCAGAGCGGCAGAGTCAGAGAAGCACCAATGCCGCGGCACGGTTCGGCGTTTGTGCAGCTGCCAATGGCTGCAGTGTGAGATGGCATGCGGCTCTGTGGTACGCCTGTCCAGTCTTTATCTACCAGTGCTGCGGTGCAGGCAGCCAAAGTGGCGAGCGCCCTACCAGCTGCTGCCAGTGTGAGAAAAACCCAACGACCGCAAATCAGCTGCTGCACCTGCGGTGGTTGTGGCAACTGCAGGATGGCAACTGCCCTGGCTCCTGTGCATGTCCACGCAAACACGCACCAAAAGCAGCGCGCATGCTGGCCATCTGGGCTGTAGCTTTCTGGCTGTTCCCTTGGCTGCCTGCTGCTCATGTGGCTGAGTGTTGTGACGTCAAAAGGCGTGAAAGGAGCCAGCAAGAAGCTGTGAAAGGGCTCCAGCTTCATACCAAACGTGTCCAGAACCAAACTCAGCCTGCAAGACAAGCAAAGGTCATTGCGGTGACAAAGTTGTGAGCAGACGGACCGGCAGGGCAGCAGCAAGGTGGACAACTTGTTGTGCAGACACTTGCAGCCATGGGACAGCATCACTGCTGTAACCATTGCGATGCAGGCATCATCACACCAACGCTGCTAGTTCTGCTGGACGAACTGCTGCAGCAACAGCAACTGCTGGCACCCTGTGCATGCTGCAGGATGTGAGGGCTGTGCAGGCGCAGAATCGGCAATGAGGCGTGAAACGCCTATTCATGCCATCGTCAACTTGCTGGTTGGCAGATGAGACCTACGAGGTGGCCATCAATCATGAGAAAGCTGGCATGGCTCCTGCAATATGCAGCTGACACTGGTGCTCCCGCAAGCTGCACTGCTTGAGATGTCTGGTGGACATGGCCAAACCATGTTGTCTGCTGCTCCGTGCAGTTGCTACAGTGCCAGCGCTCACCGAGTATCCAGGACACCAGCCTGCTGCATCATATGGATGGCTGTGACCGTGTTTGCAAAGAAATTGCCATACATGTACAGGTGGCTGGAGTAGACGACCATGGGTATGCTGCAGCGCGAGAACTGCGGGTGTGCCAGGTCCAAGTCTCCTCCCCTCCTGTTGCTGGCCGCACCAGCGGTTGAGGGTGCTCAAATTGCGTGCCCCATACATCGCTGAATCCATAATAGTCAACAGTGATGTTGCGCAGCTGCAGTTTGGCCATGCTACTGAACAGCTCATGGCGTGGGTTTGCTTCATTCTCATACAGCACGTACACGTTTTGATCCAGGCAGACCTTTGTCAACTTCTGGCACTGGGTGGGTAGCCGTGACAGCACTGAGGTGTCAGGACACAGTCCAGCATGCACCAGCAGCAGCCAGTTCAACCACAGAGCAGCAGCAGACAGCAGCCAACGGTCTGCCGTGTGTGCCATGCTCAGCACGGTGCGCCATCGGCGGTAACTATGCGTAGTTTCATCTCGTTTCTATGCCAAAATCATTGGTTACATCAGCTGTGAAGCGTTTGCAGCGGCGGAAAGCAGCAGACAACAGCGTCGTCTGCGCGTCAAGGGCGTGTCACAGTATGTTTGTTGTCACCACAAAATAGCATTAATCAGGACAATTGTGAGGTGTGTTCTGCGTGCTTGATCAGACAATCAGTTGAGCTGGTACAAAACAGGTGCACGCATGACCTCAGCAGTCGAGTTAAATCCGCGGCATA
>JACERP010000422.1:0-63593 GCA_014080715.1 Scenedesmus sp. NREL 46B-D3 | reverse complement strand
CGTGCTACAGTCAAGCAAGCGTCAAAGCAGGTGCTACAACCAAATACCAAATACCAAATACCAAAGTAGGGCCACCGGCCCACCCCGTAAGGAACCAAACAAGGCTCATGGGGTCCAAAACATCGAGCAAGTCAGCACAGCCGAAGGGATGAAGGGGGCAGAGCAAGCACAACACAAGCAGCAAATATCATACTGTATCATTGATATCCTGCAATCACAAACTGAGACGTTGCAGCAGCCCAGGTGGCAAGACCAACACCGCTATAAGCAAAGGTGGGGGCGTAAGGTCAGCGCACGCATCAAACACTTTCTCAAGAACAAGGCAAGACGACTGCTGTGACAGCAATCCTATGCCATCACACATATAATGCACGCTTGACAGGGCCACAACAAGTGCCAGTGCAAAACTGATTCAAGGTACATGCCTGGGTCCCGCAACCACCATCGCTATGCAACGTGCCGCCAGCCATTGGCTGGCCAGTGTGTTGTGGCTTCCAGGCTGGAACTGCTGGACCAACGAAATGGAAGGGATTGTTGGTGCCTCCCGGAGGCCTGGAAAAGCTGTCTCCTACAGCAGCAGTGTGACCTGCTGTGCCATGCATTGTTGGGTTGTGCAGTGGCTTTGTGGACTCCTGTACTGTTTCTGAGTGGTGTACCCGTGATACCTAGTCTGGTTTTGTACTATCTGCTGTTGATATGCTTGCTTACTGTGCATGTCGCAGCATCCCTGTTTTGTTGGCTTGCGAGCCTCAAGGACCACCCATTGACTGCTGTGTGACAGGTGTTGCAGCATGCCATCTACCACCCGGAACTTTTTCATATATAATGTTACACATATGAGGGTGGACTCTGCTTCACAAATTTGGGTGGCGCAGCCCAAGGCTGCTGCTTATCACACATATGAAAATAAACGTAACAGCAGGGAAAGACTCGTGCCTTGGAGGCAGCATGCATAAGCAGCAAGTCACACGATACGTCCTAGCAACAACGTTGTTTGTAACTCCAATTGAAAGGGTACACCTGGCGGCAGCCCAGGTGGCTAGCAAAGCCGAGCAACAAAGTCTGATTCATGCAATTTCTTACCACGCAACAAACAAGGGTGCATGCTGAGGGCCAGCAGACACAGCAAACAATGTAGCAGCCGAGAATTTATTGTGAGACCAGCACGGCCCAAGCGGCGAAAAGAAACCACAGAACTAATCTCAAACTCTGCAAGGTCTGTGCACCTTGTCTAAACTGGTAAGTAATAACAAGTTGGACTCTCAACCTCATTATGCTGACAAAAGCAGCATTCTAAAACCAAGGCAAGCTTGCCACCTTAAGCTGACTGCATTCACTGTGACAGCAACGCTGAGAACATGACACACATACCCCACATTAAACATGCTTCCTAAGCCCAAAACAAGCGGCGGCGCATTACTGATACAAAGTATGTCTTCATAGCCGCAACCCATGGCTTGCTGCGCAGGTCACCAGTGCAGTGCACACAGCCGGCTGGGACTGCCTGACAGAAGGACCCAGCAGTCACCCAATGATACGTATCCCAAGGGCCTGTCACAGTGAAAAAATGCGGTGAGGTGGTGACACCACTACCAGCAGCATGCATGCGGGTTCAATCAACATAGAGCCATATCTAATCATCCCTGACTCTAAAACAACTGCACTCTGGAGACATTGCCGGGCTCGCCCTGTGTGGAGTGTCATGTGATGTCTGGGACATATTGAGCATCTTAAAGATGGCCACAGCCAGTCCTGACAGGCCTGGCTAAGACATGGTGTGCATTTGTGTGCAAAACATGGACGTCGCTGTCATGAATGCATTGCTGTGGGTGGCACTGCTGCGTTGGCAGATGCCAACCACATGGAACCCAAACAGAGGGTTATGTCGAGGTGCGCAGTGCGGCAACGCGGTGCGGTGCGCAGCGGCAGCAGCAGAGGGAAAACAGCAATCATCCGCTGCGTGGCACGTGCCTTCCAAGTACGAGCCACATACACAGGAGCTGTGGGTGGCATGCAGTCGGCGCCCGTTGCACCACTAAGTATCTGCTCAAGGTGCTTGCCTTGCACACAAACCACAATGGTAAAAAAAAACCCAATGATCAAAATGATCACACAATTCTCAGGCAAGACCTTAAACATTGGCCTCTGTGCAGGCACTTTGAACGCCCCTCTTTTCCTACGCTAGCTACTTGGATTCTATGTCAAAGCATTGACAACCATGCATGTCTGCTGATGCGAAGTCCTTCTAATCCCCTGATAAGCTGAGTCAAGGGCTGGTGAGCACTGCTGGATGGCCCGTCAAGCCACTGCTTTGCACATCCCCCAACCATATGCTTGCATGCATGGCAGTCCAGGAGTGACATGCAGCAATGGGCCAGTCAATGATAGGACCGTGTCCAAGCTGCGCAGCTTGTGCAGTTGCGGCCAGATGAACCTCATGATGGGACAGCTGGGCAATCAAAGCCTGGCAACAGTGTTTGGGTAACCAACGGGTACTCGCTTCATCTATACTCCCTACTCTACGCCCTGAACAAATAACCACAGAAGGTTGCAACAAGCTTGTCTACCTTGCGGCAACCGCGTGTTGCTGTTACAACACGCGGTAGCTTACCGGCATGCATGCACCACCCCCAAATACCTGGGTCGACTGCTGTTCCTAATCCTGAGTACCAGAAGGTCAGCACTCATGACACTCGGATGCGGCGGCTGCTGAGCACTGTTCAAGTGTGCTGAGCTAACACACTCAATCTTGCTCGACAACTGCTGCTGCCGTGTCTGGCGTGGCGGTGTGGTAACAACAGTCTTCGAGCCATTGTTCGGCAACGACATAGCATCAACATGACGCGCCTTCTTGCTCAAGTTGTTGGCACCCAAGGTTGGCGGCTGCGCTGACAGAAGAACCGTCCAGCCCTCCTGGCTGCTCAGCGCTGCTGCCGCTGTCGCCGTTGTCGTCGCGCGCGTGCCAGCAGAGGCATCTGATGGCGTGGCCTCCTAGCCAGCCCTGCTGCGGTTGCGGGTGGCAGCAGCACTGCCGTGGTGCTGTTCGTGCTGCAATGCGGGTTTCTGTTTCAAGTATTGCCTGCTGGTCTTGTTGGCGGGGGGAGAGCTTGTGGTCTCCCTTGCTGCCGCTGCCGCCGCCAGCGTTGACGGCTGCGTCGGCTGCTGCGCCAGTTGCAGCACCAGAATGCGCGGGCTGCCGTTCCTGCGTCCCCTTGCCCCTGCCCTTCTTGGTGCAGGCTGGTCTCAATGCGCACAGCTGCACCATGCTCCTGGTCAACCTCCTTCATGCGCTGCCACCTGCCGTCACCATCAGCAGCAGTGCCCCTGCAGTCCCTGCTGCTGTCATCATCAGCAGCAGTGCCCACACAGCTCCTGATACTGCTGTTGCCGCCACCACCAGCAACAGCGCCCCTGCAGCCCCTGCTGCTGTCGCCATCAGCAGCAGAGCCGCTGCAGTTCCTGCTGCTGCTGCTGCCATCCCCATCAGCAGCAGTGCCCTTGTAGCTCCTGCTGCTGCCGTCCCCACCAGCAGCAGTGCTCCTGTTGCTGCTCCCGCCGCCGTCACCAACAGCAGCAATGCCCCTACTGCTGCTGCTGCTGCCGTCACCACCAGCAGCAGTGCCCCTGCTGCTGCTGCTGTCGTTACCGCCAGCAGCAATGCCCCTGCAGCTCCAGCTGCTGCTGTTGCCATTACCACCAGCAGCAGTGCCCACGCTGCTGCCACTGCCGTCGCTTCCAGCAGCAGTGCCCCTGCTGCTGCTAGCAGGGTCATCACAAACATTAGTGCTCTTGCAGCCTTGCTGCTGCTGAAACTGCTGCTGCTGCTGCCATCACCTGCAGCAGTGTTCCTGCAGCTGCCAGCCTCGCACCCCTGCACACCCCCAGGCGCAGCCGGTGCTGATTCACCGGCTGCTGCAGCGCTAGCGCATCCCAGCGGCGATGCAGTGGTAGCAGCAGCGTCGGCGCTTGCCGTTGGTCTGCCATCATCAACAGCAGCAGTGCTCCTGCAGCTCCCGCCGCTGCTGCTGCTGCTGCTGCTGCTGCTGCTGCTGCTGCCGTTCACAAACCCCTGCACACCCCCAGCAGGTGCCAGTCCACCAGCTGCTGCAGCGCCGGCTGCTGCAGCGCTAACCCATTTCAGTGGTGATGCAATGGCAGCAGCAGCGCCGGCGCTTGCAATTCTGCTGCCATCATCAACAGCAGCAGTGCGCCTGCTGCTGCTGCTGCTGCTGCTGCAGCTGTCATTCACGCTCTCCTGCACACCCCCAGCCCCAGCCGTTGCCGATCCTTCGGCTGCTGCAGCGCCGGCTGCTGCAGCGGGGGCACCTGCCAGCGGCGATGCAGTGGTAGCAGCAGCGCCGACGCTCGCGGTTCCGCTGCTGCGGCCACCGCACACCGCCGCGGCAGCAGCAGCAGCAGCAGCAGCAGCGAGCGCTGCTGGGCAGTGCAGCGTGGTGACGTCACCGCCCTGGGGAGGTGTGTGCTGCACCACACTTGGTGGGGGTGTGCAGGCCGCTGCGGCACCACAGCTGGCACTGCTGCCGCTTGACGGCGGTGTAAAGGCAGCGCTGCCCCCCACAGGGATACGCAGGCGGGGCACACGCAGGCTAAGGCCTGGGCCTGAAGAACCATCACTTCCTGCTGCTGCTGCTGCTGGTGCTGCTGCTGGTGCTGCTGGGTGCGCAGGCGCTGGCATTGGCAGCTGCTGCTGTGGTTGCATGCTGCCTGGTGCGCGCGGTTGGCTGCTGATGCCGTCCATCACATTGGGCTGCAACACCCTGCACAACATCAAACACATGAGAGCAGAGGATCAGCAGCAGGCACATGGTCTGAGCGGTTCATGCTGTCCGTCATGTTGTGCTGCAACAGCCTGCAGCAGCACACAGCCTGCAACAAAGTGTGCAAGGCATCCCCATCAACAGCAGCAGCAGCTGCAGGCACACAAAGTACTCCTACCCACAGGGCTACGCCGACCGAGGCTTCAACAGCAACAAAGTGTCAGCTGCTGGCGATCACCTGTTTGTCCAGAAAAGGATGCACGACTTATGGTTTTACTCCCCACATCAAACCATGGCTTCAAACACACAACGCAAGCACAGAGACGCTGGAGAGCCGGACACGCCGCAGCTGGACACCTGGGCACGCCGCAGCCCTCACCGGTAACCACCCACCTGGACAGCTTGGGAGCAAAAGCCGGGTTGCTCGTCATCGCCATCAGCTGCTCAGCAAGACCACCAGACCCTTCTGCCGCTGCTGCTGCTGCTGCCGCCGCCGCCGCCACCGGCACTCCTTGCTGCTGCTGCTGCTGCTGCACTTTGGGTGCCGGCGCCCCTACAGCAAGGCCTGCCGAAAGTCCAGCTGCTGCGGCTGCAAGGCTAGCTGCCGTGCTGCTGCCATGCCTGCTGCTGCTGCTGCTGTCGCTGCTGCGTGGTGCCTTGACGGGCTCGTACGGCGGCTTGATCTTGTCGACGGTGGCGCCTGCCTTGTCCAGCTCCGACTGCAGTGCAGCAGACTTGGCGCGCTCGCCCGCCAGATCACGCCTGCAGCAGCAGCAGCAGCAGCAGCAGCAGCAGCAGCAGCAGCAGCACAAAGCGCAGGACAGCCAGAGCAGCATGTGAACACAACATGAGGGCAAGAAAAAGAAGAGTCAACATGCTCTGACTGCAGGGCTGTGGCAGAGGCACAAGGAACAGGCAGAGTCAAAGTCCTGCTTGTTTAATGTACTTCAGCAACGCTATCCAGGCTGTATGTGCCAGACCTTTGCAGTGAGCTGAAGCTGCAGGGAAGCCGACTTGCTGCTGTCCTTGACCGTCCCGCCTAGCCTGCTGCAGCTGGCCGTGCTGCAACAGGCTGTGCCAGATGAACGGCCGGTGCTGGCACCTGCCTGGTTTGTGGCCGCAGTGCAGCTGGCATTCATGCACTCAACACACAGATCAACCCACCTGGCCTGCTCCAGCTCCTGCTGCAGCTGGCTGCATGCTGCTGCCATGCGGCCCAGGTCGCAGGCTTGCTCTGCAGACTTCAGCTTCAGCAGCACCAGGTCCTTCTGTAACAGCAGCAGCAGCAGCAGTGTCAGCAGGAGCATCAGACCGCAACATGATGCGTCAGGCTTGGCGCCTTGAACACGCCACACAGTGGGCACAGTCACAACGCACCAGACAGTGCACGAAGCCACAGTCGATGCGTGATGCAGCACATGCCTGACTGGCTGTTGACACCGCCAGAGACACCTGCAGCCGCAGGGTCAGCTGCCGCAGGGTCAGCTGGCACAGCCCCTGCTGTGCTGCTGTCGCTAGGCAAGCCTCGTTTGAGCAGCTCACAGGCACAGCCCTCACGCAGTGACGGTGCACACAAGCAGCGCGCAACAAGCACAGCCACACTTGCCAGGATTTCCACAGGCTGCGCACGGACCATGCAGAGAAGTAGCAGCAGCATGGCCAATGCACGCCAGCACATCAACCCTGACTGCAGCTGCTGCAGGCCACGGTGCGCACGTTCTGCACCGCTGCTGCCTCCAGCACACATGAACCAGATCACAAACAGACAGACAGACAGACACACAGACACAGACAGACAGGCAGGCATGAAACCAGAGAGGCATGCACAGCCAGTACACATTGCTTGTATGTACGGATTCCTCACCTGCAGCTCTGCCTTGGCAGCCTCCGCCTCCCCAGCCTGCTGCGCCGCGTCTGCCAGCGCGGCCTCCAACGCAGCCAAGCTGAAGCTGCAGCAGCCCGGCTGCAGCGCGGCAACCACCTGGGTGACACCCTGCTGCTGCTGCTGCTGCTGCTGCTGCTGATGGGGCTGCTGCTGGGGCGGCAGCAGCAGCTCCTGCAGCTGTGCAGGGTGCGCCACAAAGTACGTGAGCATCTCCGGGACAACTCCGAACGCCTTCGCAATTTCACGCTGAAGCAGCTCGCATGCGTCTGCAGTGCCGTTGCCGCTGCTGCTGCCGCCGCTGTGCTGCAGCTCAGCTTGCTGCTGGCTGCTGGCATTACTGCTGGAGCGGGCAAGCTTGCTGCTGCTGCTGCTGCTGCTGCTGTGCCTGTACTTGCCGCCACCTGATGAGCTGACATTCTCGAGCCTGCCGCCAGCTGCAGCAGCAGCAGCAGCAGCAGTCGGTGTTGCCTGCACTGGCAGAAACACATCCATGGCAGGCAGCAGCATCTGCACCTGCACCAGCTGGTACTGGTCCGGGCTGCAGCCGGCCGGCACTTCCGTCAGCAGTGAGACGCCTGGCCCAATTCCTGCGTCACTGCTGCTGTTGGGGTGCGGCTTCAGGCTGTCCAGGTTCAGGTTCAGCCCTGAACCGCCAAATTTCGCGCCTGCACTGCCAGATTTCGCGCCTGCACTGCCGCCCTTGAGGGGGCTGGTCACTGGAGTGGCGCTGCTGTTGCTGAGCAGCGCCAGAGAGGGCAGCTTGCCTCTTGAGCCTGCGTCAGCATCTGCGTTGCTGCTGCTTTGCACTGCAGTGACAGTCCCTGCCAGGTTCAGCGATGGCACACCGTTACGCTTCGGCGGCGGTGCAAGCGCTGGTGCTGCATCTGCTGCTGCTGTGCCGTTGCTGCTGCCACTGAAGGACGGCAGCCGCATCTGCAGCTTCGGCTGCTGCTTTTCAGCAGCAGCTCCTGACAGATTCAGCTTGAGCTTGCCTTGGGCTTGCTGAGCTTTTGCTGCTGCTGCAGGTGCTGGTGGCTGAGGGCCAGGGAAGCCGCTGGTGTCGCTGCTGCTGCTGCTGCTGCTGCTGCTGCTGCTGTTGTCACGTGCCCCGCTTGGCTCACTGCTGGTCAGAGAGCGCAGTGAGCAAGCCTCGCTGGTCTCGGAGCTGGTGTCATCCTCCATGTACAGCTGGATGTCGTCCAAATCCTCGAGCTGTACATCGTCCAGGTCCAAGTCCCAAGAGCAGCAGTCGCTGTCCGGTCCCATGGTAGTCCTTGCAATAACAACGCCCTGATAGAGCTGCAACTAGTTCTAGTACCGGGGCAGACGAAGGAGGGCCACACAACAGCTCAGCTCGTGTCTGGACAGAGCTGTAGCCCGCCACGGACAAGGTAATCTGGTGTGTATGTCGTTGCAAAAACACTGAACATGCTTACATTGCCGATTTAAACTCGTTGTAGACACTGCGCTGACATACAAAGGGCAAACGAAGCAAGAAAAACGCTGTTTGTCATACAGTCGCTCAGGGCTCTGCATCATTGTGTTACGCAACCAGCCATTTTTTCTTTGTTATATCATTAGTGTAGACACATTGTAATGATTCTCGATGGAGCCGTGTCCAGCACATTACTTTGCCACACTTGTACTGCCCAGCAGTACTAGTACTGCAGTCACCCAGCACTGGAGCGGCTCAATTATGCCATGAGCGGTGTACAGATAGCGAGCTACCGCCACGCCAACGCGGTTTGCAAGCTCAAGATGAAGCTGCACTTCCACGCCCAGTGTACATATGCCAAAGTTTGCATGCATGCGGTGTTGTGCCCTTCACACATCATGTGTTCACAGTGTGAAGCCATTATCATCATCATCATCATCATATTACCCATTCAAGCCATAGCATCAGCGCCATCGGCCCCGCGCCCCACCGGGGCGGAAAGAGGAGGGAGCACTGCTCCAGAATGTTTGCATGCATTGCGCACATCCCAAGACTTGACAAGAAAAGCAGCAATACACAGTGACACCATCAGACATCTTCCAGAACTGCCCCAAATATCATCAGATACAAAACGCAACACCTTGATTGACGAATCAGCCATGGACAAAACGCTGCGCAACTTTTCAGCGCAACCAGGCAGGGATCTGATCTCAGCAAACATATCATCCCTCTGAGCAGAAGTAGCAGGGCAATCAAACATGAAGTGTGACAAAGACTCAACTTCTGCACCACAACAAGGACATCCTGAAGTGGAGTTAGCTCTGCGACCGCCAAACTGACTAGTACGCTCATGTACACACAGACAACCCATACGAACACGCAACAGCAATTCAATACCACGTGGAATTGCCACTGAACGCAAGTACGGCCTAGGCCTCCTGAAACCCATAGCATCAACATGAGTGGGATGCACATGAGCCACATACCGACTCAGAGTGGAGTGTTCCAACGTTTCACATGCAATCCTTTCAGCATGTAGTGTCCTGACCTGCTTGTTGACATGGCTCTTGCACGCACTGGCTCTGCCTTCCTCGGTCACAACATTCACACCATACTTGCACAGCAGGCTCTGCACATACTTGTGCCACGGTGTCACCGCCACAGCACCACTAGGACGCCTCCATTCAGCTGTAAACACTTGATTTGGCAGCCGAACGCCCTGCATACGCTGAATCCTGTAGTAGTACTCCAAAGCCCTCTGATGAAGCCACATATGCAACGGTTTCACACCCCATTCTGCCAAGAGAGCTGAAGAGCATGGGCGCTCCTTGCCACAGCGCATTGCGCATTTGATGATGTCTGTCTGCACTTTGTCAATCAGCTGCAGTTGCCTAGCTGTGGACGGAAACCAAACCTCACTGCCATATTCGACAATGGGACGGACACACGTTAGCAACAGTATGCGTTTAACCTCCACACTGATGCTGCGGCTCTTCCAAATTGGCATGAGCGCACCCTTCACACGTTGCACCTTAGCCAGCATCTTCTCAACATGTGTGGTCCATGTACAGGTATTGTTGAACCACAGGCCAAGATAGCAGTACTCCGATACAACAGGCACAGGGACATTGTTCCAAACAATGCCGGAGTCGACCAGCTGGCTGGTCTGTCTTGCTGGCAGCACATGCATGACGGCAGACTTCAAGCTGTGGAGCTTGAAGCGCCACTGGCAACTGTAATTGTAAACAGTTGCAGCCACAGCCTGAACTTCAGACAGAGACCCGCAGACAGCAACAAAGTCATCAGCCTGCATGGCTGCCACAACTTGGCCTGCAGGTTCGTCACGAGGGCCCATGAGGGTAACGCCAGGGTGCTTTGCATGCACGTCACGCAGCAAGTCGTCGATAAACAACAGGTACAGTGTGGGCGAAATAACATCACCCTCATGCAGGCCAAGGTCGCAGGTGAACCTATCCGTGGTGCAACCCTCATGAGACACCACACGCTGCGCGCCCTGATACAAGTTGTACAAGACACGGAACAGCTTGCCACGCACACCCTTATCCCACAGCTTCTGGAACAAGCCATCAAGCCAGACCGTAGGGAATGCCTGGAAGGTGTCAACAAACAACACATATGACTCCTTTCCCTCAGCTTTCCTGCCATTAAGGACCTCGCTGAGCACGCTTTGATGGTCAGCACAACTGCGCTTGGGGCGGAATCCGTTCTGACTCTCGTGCAGCAGCGGCGCCGCTGCTGCTGTAGCAGCAGTTGCGCGTGGCTGCTGCTGCTGCTGCTGCTGCTGTTGTGCTGAATGCTGGCCTTGCTGCTGCTGCTGCTGCTGCTGTTGTGCTGAATGCTGGCCTTGCTGCTGCTGCTGCTGCTGCTGCTGCTGCTGCTGCTGCTGCTGTGCTTGTGTTTGCTGCTGCTGCTCCTGCTGCTCGCCCTCTGCAAACTTGATAAGGCGCTGATTGAGGACGCTGGTGTAGAACTTATAGAGCACGCTGAGCAGGGTGATGCCGCGGTAGTTGCCTGGGTCTGTCAGATCGCCCTTCTTAGGCATGCTGACGACTGTCCCCGGCACCTGATGTACCTGCTCAAGCTGCCACATGAGGCTGCAGTACTGCAGCAGCATGTCTGCAACTGTGTTGCCTCCGTACTTCAAAAGCTCGTTGACAATGCCTTCCTCTGCAGGGTTGCCAGCTTTGCCTGTGCGTGAACGCTGCAAGCATGCAGAAACCTCGGCGGCAGTGATGGGCAAGTCCAGCGGGCAGGGTGGGGCAGCATGAGGTGCGGTTGAGTCATGAAGGTACTGCTGTACATTGGCGGCAACCTGTGTCATGTGCGCTGGGTCGAACTGGGGGTTTGCGGCGGCAAACGCGGCATGGCTACCAACACGCTGATAGTGGCATTTGAATGCATCTGCTTTTTCTGCAGGGGTTGAAGCCGTCTGTCCTGAGGGGTGCTGCATGACACTGTACACGGCCTCGCTGACATGCTTAGGGCACAGGCGACGCACAAGCTGCCACATATCCTTCTCCCCAAGCGTGCTGTCATCATTTAAGCGGTCTCTGTACGCTGCAGTGATTGCATGCTCGCATCGCTGTTTGTGCTGCTTCTCAGCTGCTTTGATTAGCTGTGCAGTAGCCTTGCGCTGCTGATCGAATGCATCCCAGTCTGCAACAAGGCCGGACTCCCTGTACTGTGTAAAGGCCTGCACCATTTGAGGCATCTGGGCACCTGTCAGGGTTAATGGCCAAGCTCAGCGTCGGTTCATGAAAGGAGTGCTGCCGCATCTGCTGCTGTGAACATGCTGGGAAGCACCAGCAGCAACGCTGCAGGAGTAACCCTGCTGACCAAACCCTTAAACACATCTACTCCAGCTCCAACATGCATGTTGCGTCATATGATGCAGTGGGTGAAGACAGCGGTGCTTGCTTGCACAATGGTCGTTCAGGGCCGCACGTTTGCCCAGCACAACAGGCTGCCTGCAGGTGAACTGCCAGTGGCTGGGGCAGGCAAGTCCCCCCTCCCCCCTCTGCATGGGTGACATGAACGTGTGGGGAAAGGGTCCGGTGATTCATACACACCATCTTGGTTCTAGGTCTGCAATAGCACGTTTGGGTACGATGAAAGCACAGTTGAATGTGTGAAACATACCTAGACGACCTGCAGCCGCTCTCAGCGCCGTGCTGCGGCGCAGGCCAACAGTGAGGATCAGCTGCCGATGAGTCAGCCTAAGGTCATTTGGCGGCTACTGTTCAGGAGAGGGCAGGTCACATGAGAGCTGCTCACATGAAGCGCATTTGGTGATTGTCGTGGTGAGCATGCTGTCTCAACCAGGCGAGGTGGTGCTGCACAGAGCATCAGAGGCACACAGCAGTATGCGCAGTGGTGGCAGCAGCAGCAGCATTATGCTGCTATGCAGCAGCAGCGCCAGCATTGCAGCATTTTTGTTGAGTGATGTACTGCAGGAGCAGAAGAAGCGATGCCACGTGCACTGAAAGCCCTACAACTCATACTACAGCAGAGTGATTTGTGCTGGCTGCAGCGTGCCGAAACTTGCATCAAGGTGCGGCCGGAGACTGCAGCACAGCAACATGTACACCGAACAAAGCGTAGAGCATGGGCTGCCGTACTGCTGTTTCTCTATGCTGATGTGCAGGACCTCAGGCGCTGCATGGCACCCACAAGTACATGTGTTTGCGGCTGTGGGCAGCATCAATCAGCAGCAGCTGTGGCATCAGCAGGTGGTGCACCCTGTACTGGCAAGCTTCTACGTTGCAGGCAGCGTAAGGCTTATGTGGGCTGCTAATGGTGTGTTTGCTGCAACACATTGCAGTGAATGGCATGTGCAGCGTGCTACAGTCAAGCAAGCGTCAAAGCAGGTGCTACAACCAAATACCAAATACCAAATACCAAAGTAGGGCCACCGGCCCACCCCGTAAGGAGCCAAACAAGGCTCATGGGGTCCAAAACATCGAGAAAGGTCAGCACAGCCGAAGGGATGAAGGGAGGCAGAGCAAGCATAACACAAGCAGCAAATATCATACTGTATCGTTGATATCCTGCAATTTCAAACTGAGACGTTGCAGCAGCCCAGGCGGCAAGACCAACACCGCTACAAGCAAAGGTGGGGGCCCAAGGTCAGCGCACGCATCAAACACTTTTGCAAGAACAAGGCAAGACGACTGCTGTGACAGCAATCCTATGCCATCACACATATAATGCACGCTTGCAGGGCCACAACAAGTGCCAGTGCAAAACTGATTCAAGGTACATGCCTGGGTCCCGCAACCACCATCGCTATGCACGTGCCGCCAGCCATTGGCTGGCCAGTGTGTTGTGGCTTCCAGGCTGGAACTGCTTGACCAACGGCACGGGACGGATTGCTGGTGCCTCACAACACAAGCGGCAAATATCATACTGTACCATTGACATCCTGCAATCACAAACTGGGACGTTGCGGCAGCCCAGGTGGCAAGACCAACACCGCTACAAGCAAAGGTGGGGGCCCAAGGTCAGCGCACGCATCAAACACTCTCGCAACCAAGGTACATGCCTGGGTCCCGCAATCACCATTGCTATGCACGTGCCGCCAGCCATTGGCTGGCCAGTGTTTTGTGGCTTCCAGGCTGGAACTGCTGGACCAACGAAATGGAACGGATTGTTGGTGCCTCCCGAAGCGTCTCAAGCCTGAACCGCTACTGCGGCTCAGCTGCAGTCGCCTTCGCTGCTGTCTTCTCCTTGCGCGCTGCTGCGCGCGCCTCTGCCTGCCGCACCTTGTCCACGTCAGTAGGCTCCGCAGCAGCCAGGCCACTGACCATGCGCTGCAGCGCCTGCAGCAGAACACAGCACGGCAGCAGAACCCAGTTGGATTGCAAGCAGCAACACATGCAAAACGTACACTAAGCGATGACTTCACAACATGGTGCAGTGCATGCAGCTTGTGAGCAGAAGTGAAGCCACATGCCTGCCCAATATCAGCTCTCAGCAGGCTGCCTTTCGATCGCAGAAAGCGCAATATGCATCTACAGAGCAGTCATCTACACAGTGCAGGTTAAGGTCGCCAGCGTGTTGCTCGCAGTCTTGTGATGCACCAGCCTGTCAGCCCGTTAGAAGACGCGCAGCAACCAGAGTCACAACTGTATCTGCTGCACATCAGCCGTTTGCGAAGCAGATGGTGCAACCTATCTGCTGCAGGGCAGACTTGCACGGCCACCGCCGCGCACCTGCTCCCAGTCCTGCGGTGCATCCGCCACCGCCAGCTGCTCCAGTATCAGCCTGATGTGCTTGCAGTCACGCCGCCGCATCCTTGCGGGAGTGAAAGCAGCAAAATTGAGCAGCAGAGGGCACAGCAAAAGGGCTGGAGGCACACACCATGTAAGCCCTGTTCTGTCTATCCTGACATGAAGGGCATGAGCTCTAGCAGGCTAACATTAATCACTGTTCACTTCATCACTGTATGACTTGCAGGGTAAGAATAACATAACAGCCCTGACAGTGCAGCCACATCTAGTCATCACAAGCGCTCAAGGGCAAATCTGGCGGCCTTGCCCTGTAAAATAATGTCAGGCCCAGTCTCTAACACGCAAGCGACACGTGTGCAGCAAGGCTCCCTGCCCTCCTGCTTGCAAGGCTCCCAACCCAACTCTTTTGTGCATTTGAACCTTTGTTGTGCGCAATCCCTGCTGCCAAACCACAACTTGTTTGGGCCTTGTGCCCACCTGTGGTCCATGCAGGTGCAGCTGCGCTGCGCATCGCTCAGCTTCACAACATAGTGGTTGCCCGTGCTGCCAATCACAATGAACGTGGCATGCGCACCACCGTCCCCGCCATCCGCTGCTGCTGCTGCTGCTGCTGCTGCCGACTGCACCGCCTGCTGCTTCTTTGCCGCTGCTTTGCCGCCCTTGCTGGCGGTTTGCTTCCTCTGCTTAGCTGTGCTCTTCCCCTTCTGCGGCGACTGCTCTGTGTCTGGCTTTGCTTCCTGTTCTGCTCCTTGCTGCTGCTGCTGCTGCTGCTCCGCGGGATCTGCATCGCCTGCTGTCTTGCGTCGCTTGGCAGGTGACGCCTGCTGATGTGCCGGCTGCTGCTTGCTGCTGCTGCCGCTGTCTGCTGCCGGTTGGTACTCCACAAGGCCTCCCAGCTCCAACTGCCGCAGCTTGTCCTTCTGCTGCAGCTTGTAGCTTTCAGCCTGCAGTTGTAACGACACAGTACCAACTAGGTGACGTGTTGCAGTCAAGACAGAGTAGCTGGAGTCCAGCAAATCATCATGCAACGGTGGCCAGGAACTCTTCAACGTCGGCGCACAGGGCTGGCAGAAACATACACTTGCTGTGATGCGGAAACGGTGCACTTCAAGCAAGCTCCGCCCAGCAGCTGCACCTGCACGGATGGGTGATGTGGCAGAGCAGCACTCAACCTAGCAGGAGCGTATGCAGGGATAGCAGACCCCGCCTGCTGCTCGCATGCAAGCACAGCTGGCTTCGCCCACTATGAGCTATGCAGTTGGGTGCAGGCTTGACTTGCTGAAATTGTGGCGTCGGCATGCTGCAAGCGATGCATACACAGCGGCAGCTGCACCTGGGTCCTGGATGCGCTCACCTGTGCTGCAATCTCCTCCTCTGTTGGGGGCTCTGGTGGCCCCTTGCAGGACTGCAAGTGGCGCGCGTGACTCGACGACAGCACCCTGCCACACCTGCAACCACACACAGGCACTGCGCCGGGGCGGGGGGATGGGTGAGCTGTGGCGAATGGGTAATATGATGATGATGACAGCACGCCTGTGGCAACACCCTGCACCAGCTGTGCCGTTGCTGCAGCACTGCTGCCGCTGCCGTTGCTGCTGCTTGTGTTCATGTTTGAAGGCTGCAATAGCCGCTGTGTGCATGTGCGTGTTGCCGTGATCAGCTGCATGACACCAGCTGCACCAAGCCTGGCACAACTTTCTTGTGCGGTTGCTGCTGCTGCTGCTGCTGCTGCTGCTGCTGCTGCTGACCCTTCATCTCACCTTGGGCACTCGCCGTCTATGATGAACAGTGCCAGCTCTGAGCCCTGCTCAACATCAGGCGGAACCTCGCCACGTGCTACCATGGCCTGATCACGCAGCCGCGTCGACTGCAGACACATGCCACGACATGCAGCCCAGAGTTGGCCGCCGATATGTCTTGGGTACGCCTCCTTGCACCATCTGGCACAGTGTGCTCGCCCGTGCATGCACCGTTGCAGCCGCAACTGCTGCAAGCAGCAAGCGCTCTACATGGTGCTGCTGCTGCTGCGCACCTGCCGGCTAGGTGCTGCTGGCTCGGCTGCCGCATGCGGTGCCTTGCGCTTCTTGTGTTGTGCTTGTTTTGGCGCCAACTTGGCGAGCCCTGACACCGCCTCTGGAATGCCCAGTGCAAGCAGGCGGGCCCTGTTGCGAGCAATGCTGCAGCAAGATTACGGTTCACAATGCACAGCACAGCAAAGCAGGGTTACGACGGCAGCAAGGCAGCCACTGCTGAAGGACTGTACCAGCAGCAGGGCGTGATTTTGTTGGTGCGCAACGCATGCAGCTGCAAGGGACGTGCCGCACCAAGCATGGTTTTGTGCAGCACGCTGTCTGTTGTTTCTGTTATAATGTATTCAACAGCTCTGCGCAACACTGCTATACCCTGAAGTTGTGCATGGCAGCAGCAGGTGAGGCAGCAGCCGTCCAAGAGTGCCCAACAAAAAGCAGCACAGCAAGCCAGCAGCAGCAGCAGCAGCAGTGCTGGCTTTCACTTTGCTCACAGCTGCTGACGCTGCAGCTCGAACTCGTTGACCTTGGCTTCAGCCATGGTTTCTGCTGGCTTTGTGCGGGGGCAGGCGCAGTGTGTATGCGGGGCAGCCTGCTTGTCGGACGAGTCTGTCTGTCAGGTGCCTCGGAAGTAGTTGTGGCGCTCGATCGCAACAGGAAAAGGTTTCAAGGATGCATCTCATTTCTGAGGCGACATGCAGCATCGTCAATGCAAGCACCTGGCGAAGCCACAGACCGTGATACACCACCTGTTTGAACATGTACATGTACGAACTCAAATAGACAGCTGGGACATATGGGTCACGCCAGCTTTCCAAATTAAGCATCACACGGCCGTCAGGCATTGATTTTGAATATCTCCGGAAGACGGTGGTGTTGATGGCACATTGCCAGGCTTGCACAGGGCACAGAGCTACTGCTGGGGCTACTGCACAGCTAGTCTGCATAGTTACGCTAGCTGCTGGTGCTTGCTGATGTGTGCACAACCCACGTCACATACATCGACTCCAGAGGTACTACCTCTGCACACCGTGTTTTACCCAACAACCAGAAACACGATTGACAATGCGGGAAGCTTGTGCTCTGCATGGCCATGCGGCCTGCTGCATTAGTCTGCTGCAGTTGCTGCTTCCTCCAGGTACTGCTGCTGCCGCTGCCGCACGCCCGCAAATGCTGCTGCTAGGCTGGTCCTGACTGGCGACTGCAGCCCTTGCACGCCTGTTGCCTGCGGCCTGACAGGACTCCCATACAAGAAGCGCACAGGGCTCCCTGCACACACACAGGTAGAGGGGCACCACCGTAGCACTGTCAGCAAGGAACGTGGCGGTGCCATGTGCCCAGTAAGTTGGCGCATTGCCAGTAAGTTGGCGCATGCAAGCATGTAGCAAAATACAGCCTCACATTGCCCGCCAGTTGGTATCTCCCTGAAGTTACTTGGCATAAATAATTGAGCTGGAGGCAAGGCAGAAGACGCTTGCACGCGCAGCATCTGGACTGGATGCATGACAGCGACGCAAATCCACTGTCACCACTGGCAGCTATTGCCTTGGCACCAGTGTCTAAAAGGTGGGGTGACAATCAGGCACATGCTTGCATGTACAAGGCCTCGGCAACAGCATGCAAAGCACTGGCCCCCAAGCCCAACACGTTGCCCTCAGCGCCACACGCTTTCAGCACTGCTGTCAAACAAGCATGTGCTCTGGCAAGCTCAAGCACCGACCTGCTGATGCAGGTCGCTCCATGCTGACTCTGCAGCTGTTGATTGCTGCCAGCTCAGCCTCCCGCTCCGCCAGCCTGATCTTGAGGCTGCTCAGCTCAGCGGTCAGAGACTCAGCAGCAGCACGTGAGCCCTTCAGCTTGCTGCGTAGCGTGCGAATCTGCGAGCAGCAGCAGTAGCATTGGCTGGGAGGTGAGACGCCTTGACACTCAAGGATCTGGCAATGACTCAGGACAGCATATGATACCTCCATTGAGGTCTGGCGGTGGGCCAATCTGCAAACAGAAGTGGCATGCATCATCAGTAGCGGTGGCGACAGCAGCAGCCAGGTTCCGCAACTGCAGCAGCAGCAAGCAGGTGCTAGCCAGGGTCAGCACGCATGTGTGCATGAACACCAAATCTGCATGCACATGTGCTCACTCAAAGCTTTCATGTCAAGGATAAACAATCCCATGCCATCACTCGCCAGTCGGTGAAGTCCATGGCATGACCAAAATGGCTCTCGCTCAAGCATGCATGGGAAGACGCACTCAAGTTGCCCACCTGGTCCTTGGCGGCCTCTTGCAGCTTCTTCACCTTGGCCACATGCCTGGCCGACAGCGCCTCCTTGTCTGCTGCTGCGGACGCCTTCACAGCAGCCAGCCGCTTGTCACACTCGCGCTGCAGCTGCCCCTGCTGCTGCTGCAGCCGCTTCAGCTGCGGGGTGGCTTCAGCCAGCTGCTGCTGCAGCTGCTGGCACTGCTGCTCCAGCAGCGCACACCTGGCAGCCAGGGCAGGAACGGCAGCATGCATGCAGCAGCGCACACCTGGCAGCCAGCACAGGAACGGCAGCATGCATGCAGCAGCGCACACCTGGCAGCCAGCACAGGAACATCAGCATGCATGCAGCAGCGGCAAACCCTTTGGCACATGTGTGAGGTCATGCCCCTGCTGCTGGAGAGCGTCCACGAACGACAACGCTGCGGCCTTGGCTGCGCGCCTGCACACCAGCTGCACCAGGGACTACTGCCTGTCCAACACCACCCTACGCTGCTTGCACTTTGCTGCAGTCCCACGCTACCTCACATGTAACAGGACTCACCTGGCCTCCTTCTGTACTTTGGAAGCCAGCTCAGGCTCCGCAGCAGCAGCCAGCTGCTGCACGCTGCCGCGCAGCGCGGCCTGCTGCCCCGCAGAGTCTGCCAGCTGCTGCTGCAGCGCGCCCAGCTGCCGCAGGCTCTCCTGCAGCTGCGCAGCCAGGTCCTGCGCCTCGCAGCGCGCCGCTGCCACCTCCAGCCGCGCCTGGTTCTGGCTCTCCAGCAGCTGCGAGCGGAGATCTGTGGGGCATGGTAGCACGACACGCAGCGAGCGTGGCGACCCAGCACGGATCGCGGCACGAGCTTCACAGTGCTAGCGCCACACACGCCAGCCGTATGGAAGCACATTTGTGGAGGTCATGAGATGATGCCAGCTTGTGTAAGCAAAGCACACCGCGTTGTCAAAAGTAACACAACCGCGCATGTGGTCTGGCTGCAACCCGGCTCCAAGTGCTGGCCCACCTGCAGCAGATGCCTCTGCTGCCTCCAGTTTGCTGCTGAGCTCAGCAATCTGCGCAGCAGCCTCCCGCTGCCGCGCCATTGCTGCCTGCTGCGCAGCCGCCAGCTGCTCTGCTGCCTCTGCCTCTGCCACCCGCAGTGCCTGCTGCTCTGACACCGTCAGCTGCGCCAGCTGCCGCTCCTTCAGCAGCACCTGCAGGCCGGGTCATCGCATGCGCACGCAGCACTTGTCAAACTTGCTTGATGGAACACAGGTCAGCAAGTGCACATGCACTGCTGGTGAATGGTTGTGCCGTCACCTTCAGATGCATAAGATGCATCAGGGGGTGCGCACTGTACACACAAGCATACATTGCTACAGGGGACCAGTTGTGTGCGAATTAGCGCCTGCTTGGGATTGGGGACAGCATGCTGCATCCAGGATGTGCAGGCCAGTGCATGCTGCAGATTGCCGCGTCCGCTGGCTGCAGGGCACACACAACTGCCACACTCAAGTTGCCACCAAATGTGCATGCTGCAAGCTTCACAATGCTGCTCAAACACTGTGTGTGTGAGGCGCCCCACACCTGCTCCAGCAGCTCGTTGTTCCGTTGGTGCCACAGCTGCTCCGCTGCTGCCGCCTTGTCTGCCAGCAGCTGCCGCTCCCGCGCAGCCAGCGCCTGCGCATCTGCCAGCTGGCTTGCAAGGGATGCGTTGGAAGCCTGCAGCAGCAAGCCCACGAGGCACACACAGCACGGCTGGAGTCACACCAGCCAGTCAACATGTGAGTGGATGCCAACCCTTACTCTGCCAGCTGACTTGCGAGGATGCATCCAGAGCCTGCAGCAGGCAGCCAAGAGGGACGTAGCATGGCCTGGCTGGACCGACACGGCACGGCCTCATGTGGCATGAAGTGCACTGCTGTTCTATCAACAGCAGGTGCTGTAGTGCGCCTCGCACTCCTGCCAGGCTAGCTGCAGGCTGGCCATATGATAGCTTCATGAATACCTGCTAGCGCCAATTGTGTGCGAGCGATGCACTGCCACTCACCTGCAGCGACATCAGCTGGCTGTGGCCAGCCTCCTGGGCTCTGCTCGACTCCGCCAGCTCATCAGCCAGGTGCCTGTTCTTGCGCGTGAGGCTCTCCACAAGGCCTGACAGCTCGCACACCTCAGCCTGAGGTCAGAAATGCAGAAGCGGCAGCGGGGGCATTAGCAATGGCACAGCACCAGCAGCAGCAGCAGCAGCAGGGCAGCACTAGTAACAGCGCAGTCGGATAGCTTGTGGCAGCAACAGCAGCAGCAGACATAGCAGCATGAGTGTTGGATGCATAACAAGACGCCCGTAGCTGCTTGTGTTTTGCCACTAGCATGCACGTGCATGCATGACATCTCCAGCTGCATATGATGAAGTCTTGCGCAACGATGCAGACCCACTACTTCCAAAGTCAACACATGTGACAGCAGTACACCGATCAGCAAGCTTGCTTGCCTGCTGCTGCTGGCTGCGCCGCTCCAGCCTCACTGCCAGCTGCTCCCGCTCAACCACAGCGGCTTCCTTGGCCTGCCGCAGCTCCGCTGCCTCGTCCTTGGCGAAGTGCAGCTGCAGTGCTGCCTCCTCTCGGAGCTGCTGTGCCTGGCGCAGCTGCTGCTCCAGCTGCTTGGTCTTGTCTGCAGGCACATACAAATCATGAGTCATCATGAGTGTCAGCACAGCCCGCCAGAACTACAAACGTGACAAGAGGCGTTTGCCTAAGCATGAAATCAAAACACTGCTGTTGGTGACTAACGCTCAATGAGGCAGTTTGCATGCGGGTGCTCACATATGGCTCAGGTGCGGTGCTGCTGCTCAGCTTACCCTGGGCTGCCTCAAGAGCACGTGACTTGTCCGACAGCACTTGCTGCTGCACATCACACTGCCCTTGCAGCAACTGCAGCTCGCTGTGCTGCTGTAGCTCCTGCAAACATGTAAATAACAATGCTTCACATTGGCCGCTCTTCTGCAGTCTCCAGCAAACACTTTGCTGTCTTTAGGCAGCTGATGCAGCTGATGCTTCAGTGGCTACTCTGATGTCCTGCGGGTCACTGGCAACTCGAGGTTCTGGCTTGCTTGAACAGCTGCATGATCCAGCTGCTCAACTCCGTAACCCTGCAGCAGGGGGCCCTACCTGACCACGCACGCTGTTCTGTAATGCTTCATGCTCTCGCCGCAGCTTCACAAACTGCTTCTGTGCTGCCTCTGCTTCCTGCAGGACAGCAGGCAGCAGGCACATGCCAGGCGGCTCGGTGCAGGTGCGAGCACCACCATGCTGCGCTTGATGTGTCTGGGCAGCAAGCCCAGCGACAACCGGAGCAATGTGCAGCCTGCAGGGTGCATGGCGGAGAAGTGCTTGTCAGCGTGTCCATCATGCATGTTATGGGGCAAGACACGTACCTTCACAATGGCTTCACACTTGGTCTGAAAGGGGCTTCCACCTCTTCCAATAACTGCACCCTCAACAAGTCAAGATCTCTGCAGGCAACAATGCATGCACCACAGGACTTATTGATAAGGCACACTGCTGAGGAAGGTGTGTGCCACACAAAATAGTAGGTTGTCACACAAGAGATGCACTGTGTTGTGCAACGGTGGAGCGCATTGCAGAAGGCAAAGCAACAGGCAAGTACTGCAGTACTGCATGTCGCACCATGTGGCGCCTTTTGCACTCGTCAACAACAGCCGGACGCCTGTGTTTGCTTGCAGGCTCACCTTGGCTCCAATATTTGTGCCCTGGCCTGCTCAAACTGCCGCTGCTTTTCATCCAGCTCAGCCCGCCACGACTCACACAACTGCTGATACTGCTGTTCCACTGACACCTGCAAGTACAACCGCAGGAACCATTGCTGGAGTTCATTTACTGCAGCGGTTCTTGGCATACTGCAGGTACACTCTGCACGCATGCCAAGCTTGGCTTGCTCCACATTCAGCAGCGCCTGATTCAGCCTGTGGTCGTGACTGGCATGTGCTGTTTTTAGTGCCGCTGCTATTGCCTAGGCACCCATTGAGTGGCTGTAGCAGCTGACAGCAGTTTGCTGTGTGTTTGTACGCGCCCGCTCCTGACGAAGGGCTTCATAACTTCCTTCAAGCTTCCTGTGGCTGGTCACAAGCGCAAGGTGGATGGCCTTCAACTGCATCAACGACGCATGCAGGTGCAGCCCGTCAGGATGAAGGGCTAGAGGACCCATTCCAGCTGCAAGAACAGCTACGTAGCTGTTATACTACAACCACACGTGCAAAGGATTTGGATTGCTCAAGGAATGCAGGCCATGTCTCAAGTGAGCTGCTGTGCCAGCAACCGCTGCACTACTGTTCCTTACATTATCAAAGTTCCTTGTCAGCTGCTGGTTCTCCTTCCTGAGGTGCCTGAGCACCAGGACAGCCTTATGCAGGTCCTGCAAGCAGCGGCAGCATGCTGAATGACCTGCAGTCCGTGATTTGCATGGTGTGAGACCAGTGCCTCGGTCAGCAGCTGAACTAATAGACCAATATTCTCTGGGCACCTCTAGCTCGGCATCCTGCACGCTGTCCCCGTTGGTTGACGCAACATCAGTGTCTTCAGAGAGACTTGCAGTTGTGCCCATGGCTGGTTAGGGCCGTAACAAATGCATCATCAGCTTTTAGTTGCATCTATGCGTAGCTGCACTAGTGAGGTAATCAGCCATCAGCTTCTTTCAAAATTATCCCAAAACCGGGCATGACTTGTTGTTGTGCCTGTGTCAGCCAATGTACTGCTGCCTTGACCTGTGGGGAGCACGAACGCACAGTTAACTTGCCTTGAAGCAAAGAGCGCACTCCACTCATTTCTGGAGCCCACCGCGACATCATCAAGACAAGGCATAAACAGAGGTGTCTCTGACACTAGACGGCAGCGACGCCCTGCAATCAAGCGGTGCATTGATGGTTACCGGTAGTTGAGCTAGGCAAAGTCGTGCGCAGCAGCCGCGATGGCGTGCAGTTCAGCAACCATAGAGGGAATCGCTAAATTGCTGAAGGACACCAACCTGCACGACCTGCTCAGCCCTCAGAATGTGGTTATTCTTAAGGACTCTGCAACGGTGGAGCAATCCCTGAAGGTGTGGCTGGTGGTACCTGGCCATGGCCTAGCTTTCGACACACTTGCAGCACGATCTGGCCTCCTTGCTGTTGCCATGTCCTTCTACAAGCACCAAACAACATAAAAGTCATCCTCCTGCCACGCACAGCTCAGCACATCAGCTGCCTACCACAACCTGCTGCTCTTGCCCCTGCTGCTCTTGCCCCTGCTGCTCTTGCCCCTGCTCCTGCTGCGTGGGGTGCAGACCCTGGCATCCAAGCGCATCTTGTCATCACCAGTGGTGGCAGTTCCAGATGCTGATGCCAAGGTAGGCCAGCTATGCACAGCAGAGACACCTGCATAGCCAGGAGCTAGGTGCATGCCTGCTTCCTGTTCACCCAGGCATTGTCTCACCCGCTGGTGCATGCTGGCAGCATTGCTGGCACATGAAGCATCTCCATTCTGCATTTGCTAGCTGCCTCCGTAGCATCCTTCATTACTTGACAACACCTTTTCACTGCATATCTGGACCACAACCAACTTGAAACCAAATGTTTACACACACGCAGCCCTCCGGCTGCGGCTGCCTGGCGCCGCTGTTCGCCCCCGTGCCTGCTGGTGCGCACTGGCCGCAGGAGAAGGGGCTGGCAGGAAACCACCAGATCCTGGGCTTCCTGGATGTGCGTGACGTGCTCAGCAGCTTCCTTGCAGGTGCGCACTGGCGTCAGCCTCTTGTGCAACCAGCAGCTGCTTCGGCAGCGTAAGCAGCTGCTTTCTCAGCACAAGCACTGGTGTGGTCACCAGAAGCAGCGCCGCGAGGCCAGCGTGTGCAGCTGTAGGCATGCAAGCAGCTGTGCTTAACAATGCTGCACAGATGTGCTGCACACACAAGTTCCATGCTGTTGCACACAGAGCAGAGGTTGACAAGCGATGGCCAGCCACTGGGCAGGCCGGGCAAGGCAAGGCCAAGTACTTGAAGCGACCCTTGGTTTCTGGGTGCTGTATCACTGCTGCAGTAATGGCAGGCAGGGATGCTGTGGGATATCTGTGCATGCTGTGCAGCAGCAGCATCTCACTGCTTGCGGGCACCAGTGGGCAGGATGGAGGATGCTATGAGCAGTGTGCTTCCATCAGTGGCAGGCGACTTAGCAGTACACTAGGTTTGAAAGCAGCAGTCCTGCTGGGAATGGACGCATGATTCGTTCTGCAGTTGAGGGTCTCCTTTGCAACGTCCGGCCACGTGCGGTGAAAGGCAACACGCACATACGCTTTTTCAACCATGCGTACCACACATACAGGTCCTGCATGTTGTATTCCACCCTGCATGCTGTCGCTGCTGTTGCTGCTGTTGCTGCCGCTGCTCCTGCTGCTGCAGAGCTTGATGGGCATGGCGACCTGCCCAAGATGAAGATGCTGCAGAAGATGCGCCTGCTGGAGGAGCAGGGCTCCAGCTTTGCCGCCACAGCCCTCAAGAACCTCAAAGTCTTTGGTGAGTGCACATGCGACCCGTGTGGCAATGACACTGATGCTGTCGTATCATCTGGCAGTTCTGTTGACACTGGACAACAGTCCAGGAAGGACCTGAAGGTCTTCTGTGAGCATTGTCAGCTGTGATTGCTGTGTCGCCTGTGCTTTAGCAGTGCTTGATGGCTCCGTCGGCATAGCTTGGTAGTTAGTGCATGCCAGTGACAGGGACTGGCAGTACTCATGTGAGTGCCTGTGTGTTGTGACGTGCTGCTGAACCACATGTGGCCTTTTCATTGCTGTGTCAACCCTGCACCATAGGCGTCAGGACTTCCAGGTCCTTGGCGAGTGCTTGTTTTCTAGTTGAGCATCAAACATCAAGTGATCATGGTCTGCCTCTTTCAATTGCTCGCCGCAATCTGCGTTGCCTGTGACTGCAGGCGGCGATGGTGACTTCCTGCACACAAGTGAGGCGGCGCAGGCCAGCGTGCTCGACGTCATCGTGAACGGCCTGCTCAACCCCAAAGAGAGGTGTGCAGCCGACACCCTGCAACTCTGGGTGCAATGGCCCGGCATGCAGCAGAGTGCCAGCAGCAGCAGCAGTTGAAGGAAGGGCGATCGTGGTTGCGGCATGCAGCAAGGCGCCAGCAGCAGCTCTCAGCAGTGGTGGCAGCAGAAGTAGCAGCAGGGGCGTCGCATGTCAGCTGTCAGCAGCACCCGCGCAGGGGGGAGTAGCGCACCGCAGGGTTGCAGTACTAGCAGCAGAAGTGTATTTGTTGTCAACGTGGCGTATCAAGGCGCAGAGCGGCAGGACCAGCATGGGCAGCTCATAGTAACTTGCGTTCAAGTAGTAGGGTGTTGCAGGTTCCGCTGCAAGGCATGCGGTGCACGGCACGTGCGGCATGTTCGCTTCACAATGCTCGCACCGTCGGTAGAAGCTGTGCAATTCGGCGTTGCACCAGCCTTGCCGGCTGCTTGAACAGTGCATGGCTCTACCTGCTTGCTTAGCCTGCAGCTTTTTACTCTGCTGCTGCTGCTGCTGCTGCTGCTGCTGCAGGGGTGGTCACACGGGCAAGCACATAGTGACGGGCACAGTGCACAGGGTGGCCATCTACGACAGCCATTTCAGGATCAGCAACATCATCAGCCAGACAGACATCATCAAGTGCGTGGCTGCCGGGGTGCAGCACTGGACCTGTTGTGCAGCACAGCAGCTCAAGTGCCAGTGGCAGCAGCGGCCGCAGCTCTCTGACAGCTTGTGAGGCACTGTGAACCGAGCATGCCTGGTGTGGCCGCAGTGTTGGTGTCCGCAATGCTGGCATCATGCGGCAGTAGTGTGCGTGACTGCAGCTTGAGCATCATGAACCCTCCTTCTCCCTGCTTTCAAGTCACGTGCCTGCTGTTGCCGCCCTTGCGTTGCATCTGCCCACAGATTCATCTTCATGAACAAGGCTGAGCTGGGGGAGCTGGCCAGCAAGACGGCAGCGGAGCTGGGCTGGGCCAGCAGGCACGTGGTGACGCTGGGGCCCGACGTCAGCGCCATAGAGGCAATGCTGCTGATGAACGAGCGCCAGATCAGCGCGCTGGCGGTCGTGGACGGCGTGGGCAAGATCATCGGCAATTTCAGCGTCAGCGAAATGAGGTGCGATGCGCGTTTGGTGTGCAGTCTGGTGCCTGAGATGTTGCGTGCGCCGTGGCATGCTTGCGGGACGGATGCGGCTGGTCATGCTGCAAGGGTGCCTGCAGCATGACCAGCCGCATCAGTACTTCTAATGTCTGACCACGTGCATTTTGGCGGCAGGGTGTGCTTACAGAACGCTTAGGGCTGAGCTCACCGGTGTGCTGCCACTGGTGTGTGCAATGTTGTGCTTTACTTGTGGCAGCGCATGCATTACTGTGAATTGTTCCTGTCGGTTGTGTGGGCCGTCGAGTCAGCAGTGCTACTCAGCTGGCCTTGTGCAACTGGGCAGTGTTCCCGCGCGGTAGTGTGCATGCTGGCAGGCTCCGGGCTGCCTCCGTTTTGCACACCCCATGCGACCCTGCGTCTCTTGTCATCCGTCCGCGTCGGCTGTCATGCGCAGCGCTGTACATCCTGTGTGCGTAGTGCCGCACCTCACCTGTGAAGCTTGATGACGCGTGCTGTTGCACCGCAGGACGATCATGGCGGAGCACTTTGGCGCGCTGGCGCTGCCGGTCGGCGAGTTCCTGGCGCTGGAGCACGGCACCGAGTTCCAAGGCTACAGCCACATCCACGAGCACGAGGTGGTGCAGAGCAAGGGCCACAAGTGAGCGGAGCTGGTCAAACCCGGTCAAAGCCGGTCAGCCCTCGGTCAAGCTGCATGGTTGGGCGCAGGTGCTGTTCCTGCTGCATGCTCTGCACTTGGTCTGCTGGGCTTGCCACCGCACTGCTTGCTGTGCGCCTCCCCTTCTTGGGCGTGCAGCGCTGGCGGGGCGCTCATTGCAGGCAGCGAGGCACCGCCTGTCTGTTGCAAATCCTGTGGTATTCAACCATGGGTTTGCTGCTGCATGCGGACGCTGACGCGCAGGTTCATCACCGACCGCATCGCGCGTGCTCGGCCGCGCACCCCCGGGGAGGAGGTGGGGCAGAACCTCATCCTGGTCACACCACAGGTGAATGTCCGGCCAGCTGGCGAGCTGGAGCTCGCGCCAAGCCTGTAGCTCTGCTGATGATGCGAGTTTTGTGTTTGGCGGCCGCATGGTGCAACGGATGGCTGCTGATGGGGCGGCGAGCGCAAGGAGGGGGGCGGCGTGTGCAATGGGTTGCACTGGGAACAGAGTTTTTGCGTGGGTAGTCGCCTGCAACGTTCTGCATAGTGTGTTGTTACGTTGCATGCATGCTCAATCACAGTCCAGAAGCTGCACAAGCATAACACTGGCATAACAACATAACACTGCATCTACTGTTCTGCTATGCTGCTGCCCTGCAGGCCACCATGGTTGAGATCCTGGACAAGATCGTCAGCCATCGCATCCACAGGTGGGTGGCATGGCGCCATCCAAGTGCTGCTGTGTGATGCAGACTGCCAGCAGCTGCACAGGTGTAGCAAAAGCAACTGCAGTCGTGTTGTGCTGCCTTCCTGCAGCGTGCTTCACTTGGCTTTTCAATTATGGTAGCATGCCGGCATTGTGTATGTGGGGTGTTTGCCTCTCTGCAGATGCCATATGCACCCCAACCCAACAATGCATGCTGTGCCACTGTGCTTGCCTGCCCTGCTCATCGTGGATGGTCCTGCTGTGCGCTCTTTTGCGGCCGCAGGGTGTACGTGATCGACGACCAGGAGCGGCCGGTGGGCGTGGTCACCTGCACAGATGTGGTGCGCCTCATCATTGGACTGGTGCAGCCCAACGCACTGCCGGCCAGCAGGCCGGGCTCAGCCAAGCAGCTGCAGCAGCAGCAGGCAGCAGAGCAGCAGCAGCCTGACCAGCAGCAGCCGAAGGCAATGCAGCAATAGCAGCGGAGGCACTGGAGCACTGGGGATGTGAAGGCAGGGGGCACTGACACTGAGCGGGGATGTGTACAGGATGGACTGCGAGTAGTGGTGCCTGCAGCAACACGTTCTGCTGGTGCTGCTTGCATCAAGGTATCAGGTCGGGAAGGTTTTGCCGTGGTGGTTTGACAGCGCATGGTTGGTGGTGAGGTTGTGGCATTGGTGGTGCTGAGGCATGTGCAAGCAAGCAAGTGGAGCGGTAGAACTCTGACTGGCATGCGGCTGACCACCCCCGGCGGTGGTGATTTCCAGTTAAGTTGAAGTCATTGGTACTGGCAGTAAACAAAGTCGGTGTTCTTCGCTGTGACAGTGATCTCAGGTGACCGGCACACCTAGTAACTGTGCTCTTGCACAGCTGCTGCTGCTGGCGTCGTCTTTCATACGTTTTGTGGTGTGCTCATATCCCCCTACAATAAGACTATCTCTTGCTGAGTAAGCCATGCTGGCTGCTGTCTGTCTCCAGTTGTTACTCCTGTCACTTTCAATACAATTTGGGCCATGCCATGGCATTTGTGTTGCACCGTAGGCCTATCTGCATGGCCCTGCACGCATATGGGAGGGGGGTGGTTGTATATATGTCTATGTGCCTGTGGTGCCTGACAACTTTGCCACACCTAGTTGGTACCTCTGCCTGTGTTTTGCGCTACGTGTTGTGTTTACTATGAGAATGATGTGTCTATCTTTGCGTTCAGCACTGCACTGCAGTGTGATGGCATCACATGCAGTTCTTATGTGCAGCGGAGCCAGCACATGGGTGGGCTGTGCACATGGGCGCTCCTTTGCTTTGCATGCAGTGCTGTTTGCTGCTCCTGGGCACTCGCAAATGTGAGGAGACACAGCACTGCATGCATGCATGCATGCATGCAAAGGAGTGCCCTACAGCCCAAAACCCTCCCGCATGAAAATCCCCTGCCAGATGCCCTGTGAAATGACACGGCACTAGCATGCAGACATTGTGAATGACTTGCGCCCACCAAGGGCACTCCCACACACTAGTACTACTTGCAGTTGGCTTAGTAAGGCTGGCACATGCAGGCACTGCTGCGCACCCACTGTAATGTGCTGGCCGCCAGGCTGCTGATAGACTGAAGGTTGATGGATCTAGTGGTTGCCCAATGAGCCGGTCATTGGCTCAAAAAACGGGCGATGTTGCCGTCGTGTAACATCCACATTTTCACATTTTGGAAGTTACATGGGTAACTTCGCCCGTTTGGGGAGCCAATGACAGGCTCATTGGGCAAAGAGCAAAACAAGAGCAAGCCACAAAAGGAAAAGGGACAGAGCTATCCCTACCAAATATCATCCTGAAAACCATCCCACATCAGATCGCAAACTGATTCCTGATGTCTTATGTCCATCAAATGTACCAGTTCAGCCACAGCAGTTTGGTCTTTATGGTTCATCAGTCGCAGCAGGTCCAACTGTGATAACAAGTAGATTACAGCAGGTCCAGTTGCAGGAGCTTCCGGGGCACCGGCTCTTTAACGCCCAGGAAGCATCAGGCAAAGAGCTGCACCGTGCGGCGCATGTGCATGATACCCTTTAAAGCGTAAATTTGCATGTATGCATGCAGTGTTGTGTCCTTCACAAACTTTAAGTATCACCTGCACTGTTACCTGAAGCAAGCCAACAAACTTTTTGCTGAGCAGCGGCTGGGGCATTGTCAGCGGGCTGGTGCCCGGCACTTGACGAGGCATTCAGCACACAGCAGCAGTCACATCACATGTGCATAATGCCGGTGGCTCCGCACCTGGCGACCACAACCACACCCAGCAGCCTAGGTGCAGCCCTTCTGTCTTTCGGTATCCTTTCTCAGAAGGCTGATGCATGCGGGTGCAACTCTGGCAACTGGGTGGCAGACCGCACCATTGAACAAGTGCTTGGCGCCGTGTGTGATCATACGCGTGCGGAAGCAGCGGCAGTATACACATGCAACAAGGAGGCTTATGAGGTGGGTTGCCGGCCAAATGCAGCACAGAACCTGCTGCAGTTGCTGAGCATTACTTAAGCCGTCCGCGCTCTCCACTGCTATCAAGGAGTGCAGTCAAGCCCAGTGCAAAGGAGTAGCGCCTTTGGACGCGGTACACGCACTTTGCACGCAAGAGACTGTCAAGTGTGTGCATGGCAATTGTAGTGCATGCTCAATGACGCTGGACTATGAGCGGACAATGTGCTAAGAAGTACCCTCCTTGCAGTGCTGTGCCCTTGTTGCGCAAATCATTGTCTGTCATTCAGCTGCTGGCGTGCTACCTTTGCGATGATCAAGTTGCCATCCCAGATGATGAAGCCACTGCACCCCCAGAGCACAATTAGTTCATTTGGTGAAGCACATGGATGCCAGCTACGAGGGGCAACACTTTTCAAGCATGATTGTCAACGCCAAGCACAAGGCCCTTCATGTGTTTGACACACTAGAGGTTGGCCTGACCAGCGAGTCAAGCGTGTGGTCCAGGAGCTGTTCCCAAAGCTTGGTATGCTGAAACGGCACAAGTACAAGCTGTTGAACCACACAGGCCAGGTGAAGCAGTTTGGGGCAACTTGCGGGCCTTGGGCGCCGCTGTGGACATGTGTGGCGTATGCTTTCAACTACAAGGGCTGCAGGAGTAGCGCAACAGATGATGTGGACTGCACAAAGCTGCCAGACAGTGCTGCAGCCTTGTGGAAGTCTGTAACATGCTAGTGATGAGCACGTTGACAAGCCGACACACTCTGGCGTGCCACTGCTCTTCTCGGCTACAGAGTTTTCTTGCTGCGTGTCCAGTGCGGGAAATTTTGGGTCCAGGTGCTTTGAACGTGTTACATGTACAGCAGTGCATCCAGCGACCCAATTAAGTACAAGAGCTAGTGTTGCCTGCAAACGTACTGCATTTGCTGGCAGGTATGCATGCACGGGAAAGGTGACGCTGGAGATTTGCTGTCTCTTGCTTTGCTTCCCTGCTAAGTCAAAAGTGGTGCTGCTTTGCTGCTTGATACACGCAAAGCTGCTCATCAGCAGCACGGCCTGTGCATAGGAGGTGCAGCTGCCTACCAATGCCTCTAAAGGTCAGCATTGCACGTTGCTGCATTGTTCACTGGCACGTTGACTGGTGTGTCCGTATTGCACAGCAGCTTGAATACGGCTCAACATGTGCTAGCATGTGTCACCACGTGCCAGCACGCCGACTGTGTGGTATGAACTGTTGACATGCTAGTACCACATGCCTGCACAGTTCTGTCGCACCACATCTCAGCTCAGACTAGTTGGAGCTTGTGGACCGAGGTTGGGTATGGCAAAGCATATGGAAACCTGGTTGTGCTCCTGCAGCCTACAGTATGAGTGCTGGGATCACTGATAAGTAAGGTTGTACTGTGCTTGTTGGGTGTCAGTGCGGGCGGCAGTGCGCCGCACAGGGCCAAGCAACATGATCCAGGCTAGCACAGTGGCATAGAGATGAGGAGGTTGTTGCGTAACGTTGTGACTGCCACTTCAGTGGGCTAGTCAAAGATGGCTACTGAAATGTTGCTGCTGTGTCCTTCACACATGATGTTCAAGAGGTTTTGTAAATGCTGTGCATGTGACGCCTTGTTTTGATCGATGTACACATGAAAGTGCTGTGTCATGTTACATAACATCAGGCCTGGGGGGCTCTGCTTTTCTTACGTTTGAGCCCCCAATGAGCTGAAGTGCTGCTGCTTACACATGTTTATGCTATTGTGGTTTATGCTCCATCCATAAAGGAGTGGAAACTACCAGGAGCTAACAATGCATGTAGGGTGGCGGGAACCATTAGTAGGTCATTGTCAGTGATTGCTGCCAGCAGAGCTTGCATGCGGGAAGGTGCCAGGCTGTGGGGCACTGATTTGCATGCGTGCAGTGCTGTTTCCCTTCAAATTGTGGGCCCCCGCACTTCGCTTTTGTTGGTTTGTCAGGCTGTTGCTTCACAGTGTGGATGTTACAGCACGGGAATATCGCCCGTTGCTCGAGCCAATGACATACTCATTGGGCGACCACTAGATCCACCAACCTTCAGTCTAAGCAAGATTCGGCCAGGTGCCGTAGGCTCTAGCGCACTGGCGCGCTGCACTCTGGCAAGTACCCCTAATCTTCAAATTATGGAGATATGATATAAGTATGATATGAGTCACCACCCTTTGCTTGAAGGCAGCCACACAGCTCAGACAAGCAGAGCTCGGTATCAACGCCGCATCAGTCAACCTCCCCTATGAAATCGCAGAGCCTCTCCCCCTCCCGGCCCGCACCGCCATCGCCACCGGTGACGGTGGGGGTATCCCCACTGCCCTCGTGCCGTGCTCACCCTCCTAATCTTTCCGAGCCGCTAGGCTCCTCCTGTCGCTGCCTGGTTGCTGGCAACTAGGCGCCTGTGTTGAGAACAGAGGGTGCAACTGATCTCCAAAACCCACCAGCATCACCACCACCACCACCACCACCAGCACCACCCTCTCTTTCCATTCTGAAATAACTAGCGTAGTGTCCCGTCCGCTGCCACGCCCATCCCCTGCCCACCAGTGCACAAATGATGACCAGCATCGTTGGTTGCACCAGTGCGTAGTGTCACTCCACCTCCTCAATAACACACTGCCATGAGCCCCCGTCCCCGCCCCCCCCTCGTCATCGCTGCTCTCTTCAGACTGCCCCTCCCCGTCGTCCTCCTCACGTGAGGGTGCATGTACACCCCCACCCCGCCACCCACAGGGCCCCCTTGAATGCATGGATTGAAACCCCTCCATCAAGCCAGCCTGCACCATCGCTCGACCATGGGCAGGGTACAGCTCGACCTCCCCATCCCGGCCCATTCTGCTGCCCTCGCCCGTCATCCACTTCCGCATCCCAGGCACAAACCCTGCACCGCCACCCCCACCACCAGCCATCATGCCATCATCTAGCCCGCCCACGGGCCAGAAGCCAAAACCTGCACCACCGCCAAAGCCCTCGTCCTCGTCCTCGTCGTCATCATCGTCGTCATCATCGTCATCAACCTCAACCTCATTCTCCCAACTGGCAAAGTCGAATTTGCCGGAAACAGCGCGCTGAGGTCAAGCTCACGCTGCCGCGGCGGCCTGGTGATGAGCTTGCCGCCTGGTGCCGTGACGCGCGGGTGCTGCTTCAGGTGCCGCTTCGACACCACGTCGATGCTGGCGTTGATCAGGTTCACCTGCAGACATGATGGCGGCGACAAGCAGGGCGTGGCTGCGTGTGTGCGTGCACTGCAGATGCAGGCAAAGCACTGTCAATTGAACTGAGCACCCACAAGTAGACGAGGGTGCATTGCAATTAAAGCAGCTGCAATGGCAATCCTTCCAGGGTCAGTGCATAGTCAGCTTCGTCCGCAGTGTCATCCCTGGCAGCTGACAGGCTTTCGCACAGCTTGTTTGTGACAACAGCATGCGTAATTGCATTGCAACTCAGGAAAACACGCGCGGCTGCGCACCCGCAGTGGTGTGGGCGGGGTGCCTGTTGGATCGTCCATGATGCGCACGCAATCCAGGCTGTAGCAGGCACGCAACTCCAGCTCAGCCAGCTTGGGGGCCCACAGCTTGATGCCCTGCAGGTCGTCACACCTGCGGCAGCAGCAGCAGCGATAACGTCGGCAGCAGCAGGAGCGGTTGTGGAGTGGTTGCTGAAGACAGTGTTGGGTAGACATGAGGTTGGCAAGCCTACTTGTCCACAGATTACACCTTCCAGGTCAGCAGACCTGCAGCAGCAGCAGCAGCAGCAGCAGGGCGGCCAGCCGGTAACAGGTGACAGCAGCAGCATGGTGCATCATGCTTGCCAGTGCGGCAGGCCTCCTGGATCAGCATGCGGCAGCGCAGGACAGCACGTCTCCACCGCAGGGGTTCAAAGCTGCTAACGGCACCTGATATGCTGTGGTGAGGATCATTTCCATGGGCCTTGCAGCATCGGCCCTTTGCGGCGTCAACAGCAGCAGCAGAACCTCGGCATTAGGGGCTCCTTGCAGTCCACGTTCTATGTGGCTGTACTGTTGTGCAGCAGCAGCAGCCAGCAGCAGCAGCAGCAGCAGCGCAGCAGCAGGCCGCAGCTGCCCTGGCTGCGCACCTGTAGAAGGAGACCTTCCGGCACTGCGGCAGCCGCAGCTCATGCACGCTCCCCGCAGCCCCAACAGCTTGTAGCAGTCGACCGTCTCCAGCTTGGGACATGACGACAGGCTGCTGCCAAAGCCCCGTCCATCACGCAGCTGCGGGCATGCGGCGAAACACAGTCAGCACGCAGCACAACATGAACAGCATCATCAGCAGACGGCCAGCTGCAGCAGCAGGCGTTCACATGCACCTGCAGGCATGCAGCACTCGCCATCATCATGTTGCCCATTTAAGAATAGCGCAAACTCCATCAGCCCCGCGCCTCACTGAAGAGGAAGGAAGAGGCCACATGGCACTGTGCGTGTGGCGTAATGAGGGCGAGTGCACTCTGGCTGCAGCCCATCAAATGTGATGCAGCGGTACATCCCTCCTGCTGCTGATGCAGCTGCTGTGTGTTGACTGTTGTGCTACAAAGGAACGGCATGCATCCAGCTATGTTTCAAGCCACTGCTTTTACCACTGCTGCACCCGCCCGCAGCAGGCCCACACGCTGACCTCTGTACCTGACACTAGTCTGCCGCTGCTGCGCTGCTGCTGCTGGCACCTGCACCAATGCAGCTGCAGCGCACCTCAACGTGTTCACAGAGCAGCCGCTGCAGCTCGGGCAGCTCCAGCCGGAAGCTGCGCAATCGACCGCAGCTTTTCAGGCTCAGCGACTCCAGCCTGCAACCCACCAATCAATCACATAAATCCATGTTTCACACAATTCACCATCCATGTGCACCTTCATTAATCAGTAGTACCATTCAGCATCATGCAGTAATACCAACCATCACTCAGTCACATCTTCCAGCAAGACACGACACTGACACAGAGAGCCCCTCCAACCACCGGCAGTGTGCTACCTGACCAGCCAGGTCAGCAGAGCAGCCAGCACCAACTTGGTTCTTATGCATAACCCAGAACCCACACTCAGACGGCTTCCTTACGTTGTTGAGTCACCGCATTAAAAGCAAGTCTAGAAGGCGCCGACAGATTTTACGTGCAGTGTGGCTGCCACCCAACATCAACGCTTGTGGATGGTCAGGCTCTTATGACGTTCAATGCACACGGCAGCTGGCATGCTGGGGCAGCTTTTTCCCTCAGGGGGGAGAGGACTTGGTTCTACTGGCGCTGCCCTGTCACACTTTGCTTACTCACTTGGGTGTGTTTGCTGTTGTGAAGTTCAGTGCGCGCTGGAGCTGGCAGCGCAACGTGAGCCGAGTTAGGCAAGGCAGGCTAACACCCCCAAAGTCAAGCTCAGGCCAGCCATAACAGCACCTGCAGCAGTCAGCACCCAACTAACGGTTAGTGGATATGTGAGTGGGCTCCATAGTACGCCAGGCATGTACAACCCAGCAATTGAGAAGCATCAACTGCAGTTGTGGGCAGTGGTGCTGGCTGGTTACTCTGCTAGTTTCTTGGTGGGCCAAGCTGACAGCAACACACAGCAGGCACAAGATGAGGCGTTGCACACCTGCACGCAGGGATGAACGTCATTCTGCTGCTGACAATGCCAGCGTTTCGGCCATCAACAGGTCGCTGTGCAAAAGTGGCTGCAATGTGCACATGACACACAGCTCTGGTCGGCAGAACCTGCCTCAACAGCAGTGTTGCTACTCTGTTATACCTTCAGCTCTTCAAGCTGCGTGAAGCTGACAGCAAGAACAAATATGGCTCTGTGTGCGCCTGTGTACAGCTTGCCACAGGGATGACACTCACTCTGCTGACATGTCCAGCTCCTGCAGCTGCGTGAAGGTGGCGGCGATGTGCTGCAGCCCCTGCTGTGCTGCATTTCTGCTGACGCTGCGCCAGCGCGTGGACAGCTTAATGCGCGTCACAAGCGGCGGCTGTCGGCGAGCAGGAGGCAGTACAAGGCAGTACAACGCAGCACAGTGCAGCACAGCAGGCGTCAAGTGCACACGTACACGGCGGTAAAGTGCGTTGCGGTGTTGTTGCTGTGCCAAGGTTGCGCAGTGTAGCTGAAAGGGGTCTGCTGCAGTGCGCGGCAGTGCAGTGTGATGCAGGGCACCGCAGTACAGTACATTGCAATGTGCTTCGCTCCTGCTGGGCCGCTCTGGTGCCAGCTCAATGCGTTTGACCAACGGCAGCTGACGGGGATGACAGCAGGCGGCAGTACGGTGCGGCGCAGCAAGGGGCAGCCCTCCACCGCGCATTGCAGTACAGCACAGCACATCATGACGCAGTACAGATGTACAGTGCGTTGCAGTGCAGCAGAGTGCTGTTCAGTGCAGTGCAGTGGCAGCTGTCATGTGCCGTAATGCACAGTGCGGTGCAACACTGTAGAGTGACGTGCAGCATTCGTTCACCTTGTGTGAGTGCATCAGGCACAACCGAATGAGAGCAGGCGTTTGTGCATGACATCAAACAGCGTAATAGACAGCACACCACATTAAAGCTGCAGCATACAATCAACAATTCTGCAGCTTCGGCCCAGCTGCTGCTGCTGGAATGACCAGCAGGCCGTCATGTAACAACAGAGCTCATGGACGGAACAATCCTCACACTGACCGGACTCCGCCCCTTGCGCTGCATTGGTCGGGGCAACCATGCACTTGTACATAGGTTTAAGCAGCGCTGTATGTGCTGCGCCTCACCAGCGATTGCCTGAAAGCTGTGCAAACAACCATGCCCTGTACAACTTGCGTTGAGCTGAGATGCGCGTAGATGCGCCTCCACAGCATGCTGATGGTTGGGTCGCCGACATCACTCAAGTCGACTGTGGCGCCAGCTGCTGCTGCAGTGCTGCTGGCTGCCATGTTGTGACGGGGTGTGCTTGGAGGTGTGCTGCTGCTACTGCTGTACAGGCTGACTGTGCTGCTGGTGGTGAAGCTCAGCACAGCAGGTGGTGGCTGTGAGGGACATAGGCAGCTGGGGAGCCTTATTATTTAGTGTTTACGCTGGATCTGGCAGTGCAGCAGCTCGAGAAACTTGGCAGCAAGGCACGAAGCAAGTCCTGTAGTATGTATGGGAAGCAGCAGGATGACGGAAGCTGGCAGCTATTAGCGAAGTCAAATGAACGTCCTACCTGCGCATCCCATGCAAGCCGTGCTGGAAAGTCCGGTAAATCAGGGGTCAGGTGGCATGCATCGTGCTGTCGAAACGCAGGGTTTCAAACGGTCACACCGCTTGCATAATTTCAACAGACAGCACATTCTGGGCAATCACTTCGTTCCTGGCCTGTGCAGAAGTCCTGGCTCATGGAGTGTCTAAGAACCTACATACGGGTCTCGGAAAGACAATGTCTGACACCTGGTGTCTGACACCTGTTGGCGTGTGCCAGACTTTTTCTGAACCCGCCCGCAACTCTGGAGTGCCTAATTAACCTGTCTATAACCACTACCAACAGTTCGGCAAGCCTGGGTAGCATCAGCTGCAGTAGACCTGCAAGCAACAGCTGCCGCAGCAGCAGCAGCAGCAGCAGCAGCAGCAGCAGCAGCAGCAGCAACAGTCAATGCTTTATGTCAGTGTAGGCAGACACCTTGCTGCAAAGAAGCGCTCTCCATCTTGACACAGACGTCTGTGGCAGCTTCAATGCCGCCTGCTAATCCTGCTAGTGCTGCAACACATGTAGGCACAGCAAACACAGCTCTGAAGTCATTCGAAGGATCCTTCGAAGGACACAGCGGATGCTGCCACTCATACAGAAGGCGAGTGTACAGTGCCTGTGGAGAAGCGCCCACCAACACAAGTTGCTGGTGAAACTTATCCTGCAAGCAAGCCCAGGAACAGCAGCATCAGCACGGGAGAGGAGGGTCTGCTGGTAGGGTCAGACAAGTTTGAGGAGCCATGTCCAACACCTAAAGTAAAGCAGTGCTACATTGCTGCTTCAGTGTTGCCAGAGCTGTGGGTACAGAGCAAATCCTGCATGCAGATGCAGCACGTAATGAAGAGGCAACAGCAGCGGCAGCCAATGCTGCAGTATGAGCACAGGGGGAGTGCAGTGCTGTTGCAGCTGTTGGTTAACTCTTTGCCGCCAAACCCTTGGCCACTGATGCAGTAGCAGCAGCTGCAGTGGCAGCGCATACAGGCGCACTTGACGAGGCATTCAGCACACAGCAGCAGTCACGTGAGCAGTCACATCACATGTGCATGCTGCCGGTGGCCGCACCTGGCGGCCACACGCAGCAGCCTAGGTGCAGCCCTTGTGTCCTATGGTGTCCTTTTGAAGAAGGCTGATGCATGCAACTCTGGCAGCTGGGTGGCAGACTGCACCATTGAGCAAGTGCTTGGCAACGTGCGTGGTCACATGCGTGCGGAGGCAGCGGCAGTGTACACATGCGACGAGGAGGCTTATGAGGTGGGTTGCTGGTCAATGCAGCACAACACCTACGGCGGCTGCTGAGTAGTAGTGCAGCCCTCAGGGCACTCCACCGCTATCAAGGTGTGCAGTCAAGATCAGTGCAGAGGAGTAGCGCATTTTGATGCGTTACACGTAACTTGCACGCAACAGACTGTCAAGTGTGTGCCTGGCAATTGTAGTGCATGCTCCATGACGCTGGACATTGAGCAATCCCCAATGAGCCTCTCGTTGGCTCCTGAATGGGTTCCACTCTTGTTGGTGGAGCATGTAATGTAATGTAATGTAATGCAATCAGTGTGCCTAGAAGTGCGCTCCTTTTGCGCTGTGCCCTGGCCATGCAAAACACCGTCTGTCATGCAGCTGCTGGCGTGCTACCTCTGCAATGATTAAGTTGTCATCCCAGATGATCATCATCATCATATTACCCATTCAAGCCATAGCACCATCCCAGATGATGAAGCCACTGCACCACCAGCGCACAACCCGTTCATCCTGGTGAAGCACATGGATGCCAGCTACGAGGGGCAACACTTTTCAAGCATGATTGTCAACGCCAAGCACAAGGCCCTTCATGTGTTTGACACACTAGAGGTTTGGCCTGACCAGCGAGTCGAGCGCGTGGTCCAGGAGCTTGGTATGCTGCAACAGCACAAGTACAAGCTGCTGAACCACACAGGCCAGGTGATGCAGCATGGGGCAACTTGCGGCCGTTGGGCGCTGTGAACATGTGTGGCGCACGCTTTTAACCACAAGGGCTGCAGGAGTAGCGCAGCAGATAATGTGGAATGCGGAAAGAGGAGGGTTGCTGCGAATCATGGCGATATGATACAAGGCACCACCATTTGCTTGAAGGCACCCTTACCCTGCACAGAACAGACAAGCAGAGCTCGGGATCAACACGCACCAGCCACTCATCCCCACCAAAGCCCTGGGCACAGGCAGCATCCTGGCAGCAGCAATGCGTGGCCAAGCAAAGGGCCGCTGGGTCAGCAGCTGCCCTGCGGCAATGGCAGTCAGCAGCGGCGAGGCGGCTCGCAACCCCCCTATCACACAACGCGCAGAGCCTCCCTACCCCGGCCACGCGCCGCCCAGCACCACCGCCGCCACTGGTGACAGTAGGGGCACCCCCATCCCCATTTCTGTGTTGAGTAGCATGGTGCAACTGATCTGCATCCCAACAGCATCACCACCACCCTCCTTTCCCAATGAGATGCATTAGAGTAGTGGCCCGTCCGCTGCCACCCCCATCCCCTGCCCACCAGTGCACAATGATGATCAGCATTGTTGGTCGCACCAGTGTGTAGTGTCACTCAGTGGAGGCTCTACCTCCTCGCTAACGCACTAGTGCAGTACTGCGGCGAGCCCCTGCCCCCGCCGCTGCCCTCGCCCCCCTCCCCGCCCTCCATGGCTGCCATCATCTGAGCAGCCGCCAGCCGGGGTGGGATGCCGGCCACCATTCATCACCGCTGTCAGCCTGCCACTCCCCCCTCGTCCACCTCACCCCCCACCCCAAGGGCCCCTCCTGACCTGCCCCCATCAGGCAGCCTGCTGCAACATCCTCTAGCCCCTCCATGAAACCAGAACCTGCAGCACCGCTGTCAGTCTCCCACTCCCCCTCGTCCTCCTCACTCCCCGGCCATGTGGCCATGCCTGTCTGTATGAAACCAGAACCTGCACCACGCCAAAGCCGCGATCGTCGTCCTCCTCCCCACTGGCAAAGTCGCCTTCGCCAAAAAACATTGTGCGGGGGTCATCACACGCCTGGTGATGAGCTTGCCGCCTGGGGCCGTGACGCGGGGTGCTGCTGTAGGTGCCGCTTTGACACCGAATTGATGCTGGCGTTGATCAGGTTCACCTGCAGACATGATGGCGTGAACATCAGGGCGCGCCTATATGTGCTTGTGCATTGCTGAAGCAGACGAAGCACGGTATGCTGAACTGGGCACCCGCAAGTAAGCGAGGGTGCATTGCAAGCAATTGCAGCTGCAATGACAGTCCTCCTAGGGTTTTTCTTCTCTAATTGTTTTGCAGTGTGAGCCTTGGCAGCTGCCAACAAGCTTTGGCACAGATTTTTGTCTACAACAGCATGACTCATGAGGCTTTGGCACAGCTTGTGTGTTCAAACAGCATGAGCAATTGCATTGCAACCTCGGGAACAACACGCAGCGGCTGCGCACCCGCAGCGGTGTGGGCGGGGTGCCTGTTGGGTCGTCCATGATGCGCACGCAATCCAGGCTGTAGCAGGCACGCAGCCTCAGCTCAGCCAGCTTGGGCGCCCACAGCTTGATGCCCTCCAGGTCGTCAGACCTGCGGCAGCAGCAGCACAGAGAATGTCGGCAGCAGCAGAACCGGTTGCGGTTCGGTGCTGATGAGACCGGTGAAAGACATCAGGTTGGTAAGCCTAGCTGTCCACTGATTACACCTTCCGGGTCAGCAGACCTGCAGGAGGCCCAGCAGCAGCAGCAGGGCGGCCAAGCGGCGACAGGCAACAGCAGCAGCATGGTGCGTCATGCATGCCCGCCAGCGGAACTTTTGGTCAGCATGCGGCAGCGCTGGATAGCACATCTTGTTGCAGGGGTGAAGGTTGCGGAAGGCACCTGATGTGCTGTGGTGGAGGAGCCGTTGCTGTTGGCTCTGCAGCACCAGCACGTCATGCCATGACCAGCAGCAGCAGCACTGTGGCATCAGGAACGCCTCGCAGTCACCAATTAACTTACTGTTCTGCAGCAGCAGCAGCAGCAGCAGCGGCAGCAGCTGCGCCTGGCTCCGCACCTGTAGAAGGAGATCTCCCGGCACTGCGGCAGCCGCAGCTCATGCAGGCTGCCCCCCAGCCCCCACAGCTTGTAGCAGTTGACCGTCTCCAGCTTGGGACATGACGCAGGCTGCGGCCAAAGCCACGCTCATTGTGCACCTGCGGGCATGCAACAAAACACAGTCAGCAGGCAGCACAACATGACCAGCATCAATAGCACAGCCAGCTGCCCCAGCGGGCGCACTTCGTGCAATCGCAGGCATGCGGCACTCACCATGATGGTGAGTAATGATGATCATCCTGATGTCAAGAAAGCCATAGCACCAACGCTATCAGCCCCGCGCCTCACTGAGGCGGAAAGAATAGGACACCGGGCACTGGTGCGTGTGGGGTAGTGGGGGCGAGCGCCCTCTGGCTGCAGCCATCCATATGCGATGCAGCGGTGCACCCTCCTGCTGCTGCTGCTGCTGCTGGCTGCTGGCAATGACTGTTCTGTTGTGAATCAAAGCCAGTCCTGCTTTTGCGCCTGCTGTTCCGGCCCGCAGTAGGCCCACATGCTGATCTCCGAAGCTGAATTTCTGCCGCCGCTGCCGCTGCTGCTGCTGCTGCTGCTGCTAATCAACACTGCTGCTGCTGCTGGCATCTGTGACAGTGCAGCTGCAGCGCACCTTGACGTGTTTAAAAACAGCTGCTGCAGCTCCGGCAGCTCCAGGCGGAAGCTGGCCACCTCACCACAGCTCTCCAGGCTCAGCGACTCCAGCCTGCAACCCGCCATTCAATACACAAATTCATGCTCCAACCAAAGAATCCAGCAACCAAGTACAATTTTGGCATTCAATAATATCAGCATCATCCAGCCTCCTGCAGCAACACAGTCCAGAGTCATTTGCGTCACCTCCTAGCAAAACGCGACACTGACACAGAGAGCCACTTCCAACCACCGACAGTGCAACGTCTGACCAGCCAGGTCAGCGGAGCAGCCAGCGCCAACCACCCGCAAACAGCCCCAGGCAGATACGGCTTCCTCACTTTGTAAAGTCGCCTCATCACCCAAGGGAGTCAAGAAAGCAACACCACAATTCACGTGCAGTGTTACTGCCAAACATACTCCTCCACCTTTGGTGGTCAGGCTCTTAGGATCAATTGCAGAAGCCGGCTGGCATGCCGCTTCCACAATCCAAAGGACTTGGCTCTGCTGCCGCTGTCCTGTCGCGCTGTTCCCGCTCACTTGGGTGTGTTTGCTGCTGTGAAGTTCAGTGCGCGCAGGGGCTGGCAGCGCAGCGTGAGCCGGGTCAGGCAAGGCAGGCTGACGCCACCAAAGTCGAGCTTTGCCTGGCCATCAGGACACCTGCAGCACAGCAAACATAAAATCAACAGTAGGGTATCTAAGTGAGCTCCGTAGTAGGTCATGCATGGCTGATGTGCAGTGATTCAGAAGCATGAACCGCACTTGTGGGCAGTGGTGCAATCTGCTTCTCTGCTGGCATGTCCATTGGCCACGCTGACAGCGACACAGAGCAGAGACAAGATGAGGTTCGCGCACTTGCGCACAGGCATGGTTGTTACTCTGCTGCTGACAATGTCGCCACGTCGAGCCATCGACAAGTCACAGTGCAAAACTGGCTGCAGTGTGCACACGACACAAACAGCACTGGATGGTAGAACCCGCTACCAACAACAGTGTTGCTCACTCTGCTGACATCTTCAGCTCTTCAAGCTGCGTGAAGCTGACAGCGGCCAGCAAACAAGGCTGTGTGTATTCTTGCTTCTCACAGGGACAACACTCACTCTGCTGATATGTCCAGCTCCTGCAGCTGCGTGAAGGTGGCTGCGATGTGCTGCAGCGCCTGCTGTGCTGCACTGCTGCTGCCCCAGCGCGCAGGCAGCTCAATGCGTGTCACAAGCGGCGGCTGTCACAAGCAGGAGGCAGTACAGTGCAGTGCAGTACAGCAGCCACTGGCCGTCAAGGGGTGCAGACACAGATGACGTGCGTACCACAGCAGCGGTGGCTGTCACAAGCAGGAGGCAGTACAGCGCAGTGCAGTACAGCGGCCTAAAGTACCACAATGCGCGTCACAAGCAGCGGCTGCAGCCGAGCAGGAGGCAGCACAGTGCAGCACAGCAGGCGCAGGCGTCAAGTGCCACAATGCACGCAGCGGCAGTGCGCATTGCGGTGTTGTTGCTGTGCCAAGGTTGTGCCATGCAGCTGAACGGGTCTGCTGCAGTGCGCGGCAGTGCAGTGTGATGCAGGGCACTGCAGTACGGTACATTGCAGTACCGTACTTTGCAATGCACCGCATTCCTGCTGGGCCGCTCTGGTGACAGTAGAGAGCAACTGACCAGCGGCAGCTGATGGTTATGACAGCAGGCGGCAGTGCGGTGCAGGGCAGCAAAGGGCAGCACTCCACAGCGCATTGCTGCACAGCACAGCACAACATGATGCAGTGCAGTACTGTACTATGTACTACAGGGCAGCAGGGTGCTGTTCATTCCTGCAGTCCAGCAGCAGCTGTCACGTGTCGTAATGCACAGGGCCGTGAGACACTGCAGGGTGACGTGCAGCGTGCATTCAATTTTGCGAGTGCACCACAACATCGGGCACCACCAAATGAGAGCAGGCCTTCGCGCATGACGCCAAAAAGCGCAACGCACAGCATACCACACCAAAAACAACTGCAGCCTACGTCCGGCAGCGCTGTCAGCTTTGGTGCAGCAGCTGCTGCTGAACGACCAGCGGGCCGTCATGCAACAAGAGAGGCCATGTACAAAACTCCTCACACTAACCGGATGTCGCCCTTTGCGCTGCATTGTCGATGCAACCATACGCTTTATCACAGGTACAAGCAGCGCTGTACGTGCTGCCTCTCACCAGCAGCTGCTTGAAGGCTTTGCAGACAGCCATGCCCTGCCCAACTTGCGTCAAGCTGAGATGCGCTAGATGCGCCTCCAAGCATGCTGATGGTTGGGTCGCCGACATCGCTCAAGTCCACTGTGGCGCCAGCTGCTGCTGCAGTGCTGCTGTTTGCCATACTGTGGCGGGATGTGCTTGGCTGTGTGCTTGGCTTGTGTCTGTGCTTGGCGATGTGCCGCTGCTGCCCTACAGGCTGATTGTGCTGCTAGTGGTGGGGCTCAGCACGGCAGGTGTTGGCTGTGTAGGACATAGGCAGTTGGCAAGTGAATTAAACATTGTTTACGCTGGATCTGGCAGTGCAGCGGCTTAGAAAACTCAGCAGCAAGGCACCAAGCAAGTCCTACAGTTTGAAGGGGAAGCAGCAGGATGACGAAACTTGCAGTTACCAGCGCAGCCAAACTAAATGGAAGCTGCGCATCCCATGCAAGCCGAGCTGGAGAGTCCTATACATCAGAGGTTGGGTGACATGCACCGAAAGCAGGGTTTCAAAAGGGGTGACATCGCTTGCATGATATCAAGAGACAGCGCATTCTGGGCAACACATTGGTGTTAGCTTAAGCAAAAGTGCTGGATTGCGGAGTGTCTGTCAGTCTACAACGGGTCTCGGGAAGACACCTGCTGGCGTGTGCCAAGCTTGTTCTGATCCCGCCGCAATTCCGGAGCGCTTAAGAACCTGCCTTTACACACTTTTGAAACCTCGGCGAACCTGGGCAGCATCAGCTGCTGTAGACCTGCAAGCAACAGCTGCCGCAGCAGCAGCAGCAGCAGCAGCAGCAGCAACAACCAATGCTTCAGTGTAGGCAGACACTTAACTGCAAAGAAGCGCTCTGCGTCTTGCAACACTAGATGAAGTCTCGTTTGCTGTTGGCGTCATGGATGCTGTGGCTGGCACTGCTGGCCCGTCTGTCACCAGCAACAGCAGCGGCAGCAGAAGCAGCAGCAGCCACCACTGCAACACATGCAGACACAGCTGCACAGCACATAGCGCAGAACAGCTCCACAACCAAGCCAGTTTCGTTCTTCATTGACGAAGGATACTTTCTGGAGGGTGACACAGAGATACTGCGAGCTCACATAGCTGGTGAGCAGATGAGGAATCCTGGCATGCACGACAGCCGCATCTCTCTTTGCGCCAGCAGGCAGCAGCAGCAGCAGCAGCACCACCACCACCAGCATCGTGAGCAGTGTGCTGGCAGGCAGCTGGCAATGCAATATCTTCGATATACAAGAACCAGCAGCTCTCCTTATGCTGCAAGAAGCTGTTGATAGTTCAATTAAAATGGTAAAGGAAGTGGCAAAGTGAACAGAAGTTATTGTCCCTGTGTGTGGCTGGGTCGGCGTATTCTCGCTTGCCAGAAATGCCCGTTACTGCAATGCTGCAACGGTTCTTAAAGGTTCAAGGGGTGTCACGAGCACCCTGCTTGCCAACCGTCAGCCCCCATCTCCAGGATCGCAACCAAGACCTGCAGGGCATCTGTCAGTGGCTTTGTGTGCCGACTGCCGCTTGCTGTTGTGTTACACCGACATCTGCAGCGTCTGACGGGCGCATGGACATTTCTGGCGAGTCGAGCGCAGCCTTCATGTCCATCCGCGGCTACTACGTGCCGGAGAAGTGGCGGGTGTACTGGACGATCCGCTCAGCCTGCATCAAGGCGTACAGCAGCATGCAGCCTGGGCAGCTGGTGAACTGCATCCCTGGGGTGCAGGCCATGTCCTGAAGCGCGACTTCCTGCTGACGTGGCAGCAGGTAGGCTGGGCCTGCAGCGGCGGCTGGGCAGTGGATGGCCTCCATGGCCCAGTGCTGCAGTTTGCTCGTCGTTGCATCCAGCTGTCATGCGTGCTCCTGCTTGGACCTGGCTTAGCACTGGGTGCAAGCTGCTGACTGTGGCTCAAAGGCTGAAGCTGGGCAGCTGGTGGACTGCATGCGGAGTAGGCAGAAAATTTTGTGATGCGTAAAGCTGTTTAGTACAAAGGGGGAAGCTCAGCTATCTGTTTGAATGGCACTTGCATGACAACCAGCAGCTGCAGCACCCCTCAACATTGCGGGCAACCAACGGCTGGCACTGCTGCTGTATACTATGCTTGGCTGGCATGTGGGGAGCCTGCATCTGCTTTCAACTCACAGGTAGTCCGCTGTACACACGCAGTGCATACACCCACAAGATGTGTTTCCATCTTTCAGTTCGCGCAGGTGTTCTGCCCTGCGTCTGCAAGAATCTGTTGTCAGCCTGCTGTGTGAGGCTGCATTCAGCTGAACGGATTGCTCAAACAGCAGGGCCCTCGCCGCATGCGCACATGACCGCTCGTCAACGCGCGGCCCTGCTTCTGCATGCTTTTCATTAGTAGAGGCAGGGCAAAGCCGCATGCAGCTGCACCCCACGCAGCTGCCCCACACATCAGGCAACTGCAGCCACTCACCGCACAGCCTCTCACCTCAGACGCCGGCACTGCCCTGCCTGCTGCATGCCGCCTGCTGCTGTGCTGCACGACAGGCGTACGGCGAGGCTGCCTTCGGCTTCATCCCTCGCAGCTACCTGCTGCCGCAGCAGTACTGGCTGTGGCGCAGCCACCTGCTGGCCAGCGGCTCGCCAGCGGATGCCAAGTGGGTGCTCAAGGCCAACATCCACAGGTGCGCCACGTCATCCAACATGTTATGCGGTGTTTCAAACATGCTGCTGAGAGCAGTCGGATACAGTGTGCATGCCCAGAGGGCAGGCAGTGTGGAGCTGCAGGGCACCGACTGATGAAGTCCTCTGTAGCAGCAGCGTGCAGGTATACTGCTCGCACACTGAATGCATGCTTCTCAGCTTGCTGCTGTTGTTTCAGCACGACTCACGGCTGCACCTCTCACGTCCCCGCCTGCTCGCGTGCAGGGGCAAGGGCGTGTCAGTGGCGCCTCAGCATCAGGCCCTTTCTCAGGCTCTGATGCACACACGCGACCCGGGCAGCAGCATCGGCAGCCACAGCAACACAGTCGATGGCGCCACCTACCACAACATCCTGGTGCAGCAGTACCTGGAGCCCCAGTTGGTGATCGCAGGGCGCAGCAGTTACCTGAGGCTGTGGCTGTTAGTAACAAGTGTCAGTCCGTTACGAGCATATCTGTTCAAAGGCGGCTTCGCCATCTTTGGCAAGCAGAAAGGCAGCAGTAGCAGCAGCAGCAATATGACAGCAGCAGCTGCTGCTGCAGCAGGCAACTCTGCACCAAATACCAGCAGCAGTGGTAGCAGTACAGATGACCTGATCGTCAACTTGTGGATCCAGGACAGAGAGAAGTCTCCCATCTGGAGCCTGCAGCAGCTTGAGCAGTACCTAGACAAACACCCTGAGATTGTGCAGCCGCTGCCAGCCGAGCAGCAGCAGCAGCAGCAGCAGCAGCAGCGCCGCCGCACCTTTGCGGACGCCTGGTCAGACATGCAGCGCTCCGCAAGCCTCGTGCTAGCTGCAGCGCTGCCGGCGGTGCGGCAAGCTGCAGCCAATGCGTCGGCCCCTCCCCAAGGCACGTTTGAGTACTTTGGGCTGGACTTTGTGCTTGACGCACACCTGAGGCCCTGGCTGTTGGAGGTGAACGCGATACCATCCATGGCGCGCAGGAAGAAGGGCGCCTGTGTGGGGGGCAAGGCGACAGCGAGTTGCCAGCTCAAGCCAGCTCAGGCTGGGGGGAACAGCAGCAGTGGAACAAGCAACAGCAGCAGCAGCAGCAGCAGCAGCAGCAGTAGTAAAGATGACGTTGCAGCAGCGGACGACTTTGATGAGCAGAAGGAGCAGTTTGTGCATGACATGCTGGTGCTTCTTGGGCTCCCAGTGGACCCCCCAGCAGCAGCAGCAGCAGCAGCAGCAGCAGCATGGGGTCAAGCAGGCAGCGCGCCTGCTGAGGTGGATGGGCTGGCTCTGCTGCGCAAGTCAGCTGCAGCAGCTGCTGCTGCTGGCATCAGGTCCAGCAACAGCAGCAGCAACAGCAGCAGCAGTGGTGCTCGCATGCTGCTGCAGCAGTGCTCAGCAGCGGCGCACGACCAGCCGGGCGCTGCGTGGTTTGCGGCAGGTGGTTGAGCCAGACAGGTCGGTGAGGCGGCACAGGCACCGTCACAGGGACGCAGCCCGCTCAGCAGCACCCCACCAGCATGGGAAACCAGCAGCCAGCAGCAGCAGCAGCAGCAGCAGCAGTGGCGGGTGCGGCTGTTGGTGGTGGGGCACATAAGCAGCCTCAAGTGTCAGGCAAGGGTCAAGGTGCCAAGAAGCAGCAGCAGCAGCAGCAGCAGCTGTTTGAGGTTCAGGGCTTGCAGGAATGGTCAGGGCCTGTGCCGAAACTCTCAGAGCTGCCAGCACAAGTGCAAGCGGCGCTGTGCCCCACCAGCAGCAGCAGCAGCAGCAGCAGCGCTGGGCCAGGTCAGTCCTTTGCTTGCATCAGCTGCCTGACAGCTGATGACCTGGCAGCTCTGGCAGCCGCAGAGGCGGAGCTGCAGCGTGCGGGGCGCTTTGAACCTGTGTATGACGTTATAACGGCCCACAGCTTGAGCAGTAGATCAGCAGGACCTCTGCCACCTGACCCAGCTGATGCTGCTGCTGGTGGTGCTGCTCCTGCTGCTGATGGCAGCGCAGCAGCTGGTGCCATGCCTGCCGCAGCAGCAGCAGCGGCACCACCACCACCACCACCACCAGGGGAGGAGTACCTCAGCCAGGAGCGCAGCGTGTGGCAGAAGCTCTACCACACATGGCTGGCGATGTCAACCACTGGAGTGGGTCTGCGGGACCTGGGGCTTATGAAGTACTACACCACAGCCTCGAAGCTGGCAGCGGGGCGGCAGCTGCAGCTCACCCGGCAGGACTATGTCATGTCTGCTTGGCTGCGGGTGCGGCGGCAGCTGCTGCAGGAGGCGGCTGAGTGCAGGCAGGGGGCCGGTGCCGCTGGCAGCAGTGGCGGGTTGGGAGGTGTGCAGCAGGCACTGAGTGCCAGGTGTGTTGCTAGGATGCTGAAGCAGCTTGTGAGCCAGTGCTACGTACAGTGAGCAGCATGACTGTGCATCCAGCTACACCTTCGCACTGGGGGCAGCCAGCTTTGCCTGCATGGCGAAAGAGGAGGGGGTCTGATGTTTCTGCACTCTGATCCCTGCCAGGGTGAGTGCTGCTCTCATAGGTTGTGGGTGGGCGCTGTGCATACACAGCATCACTGATACCACTGCATCATTTGGTTGTTGGCAGAATCAGTTTCAGTGCTCAGCATGCGCCGGCCAATACTATAAAAGTGAGTTTGCAGAGCGCATACCGCTTGACCTGTACCAAGGACAGTACTTGTCACAAAAACATTGATATGTTCATTTTCCTTGCATGTACGATAATCATGTTGGAGCTTCTTATCGAGGAAACACCTGGGGTGACAATGACAATGCCCTATGTAACCGACTGTCATGCCGCGACCAGTTGATAAAGGCTCCAGGCCCCGGCTTCCATGTGTGTTCACCGCCTGTTCACCCTGTGGCAAGGTGTTTGTTGGCTGAAGAAAATGTAGCACGAATTTTCTCGTCCATTCCTGACTGGCAGACTCTGCCAGTCCCTTATACGACACTGCGCAGGCAAACGTGGCAACATCACATCAATTTGCATCTTGGATAGACGGTTTGACAAGCTGGGCAGCTCATTTGGACACAGTCCCGACAACGCGGGCCGTACCGTGCTTCGCGCCCAAGACAGCAGAGCTGGAGCAGCGACGTGGTAATGGCCGTCGAGGTCAACATAAGCTTCATTCGCGTGATGGAGGCCCTGGCGGACACTCCACTCTGCGCAGCTGCAGACAGCAGCTGCCAGCCACAGCAGCACCTGCTGCCTGCATGTATGGATGTTGCGCGTTGCTCAGAAGACGGCTCTGTTGCCTCGGAGCCCCACCAGCTCGTTGAGCGCATCCACAGGCGTTCAGCCAGCTGCTCAGCCATCATGGAGCAGCCCAATACAGTCAGCCTGCAGGACACGACGTTGTCAGCCTCGCATGCTAGCTTGGCATCGGCAGCCAGCACATCAGCAACTGGCACAGATGCAGCAGCAGAAGGGCAGGAGAGGCGGCGACACAAGCACAGGCACAGGCATAGGCACCGCCAGCAGCAGGAGCAGCAGCAGCGGCAGCATGTGCTGCTGCCTCTGCATGTTGCAGAGGGCACAGCTCGCAGTGCGTCGTTTGATGATTCGCACTCCAGCCGGGCCAGCAAGGGTGGCAGCTCCTACAGCAGCACTTCGACCCTGGTGGCTGCGGTAGAAGATCGGCGGCCAAAGTGAGCATCTCTGAGTTGCCAGTACGCATTCTGAAGCACTGGCCAAGCACTGTCCTGGTTGATGGTACTGTGTAGTAGCTGCAGCTGTGTCAGCTGTGAAGTAGTGAACAGCACTGCAGCACAGCAGATGAATTGGCACCAGAGCAAGACATGTGCGTGTGGGTGCACGTGGGCAGCAAATCACAGCCGGCAAAGCACGTGGCGTGCACCTGCACGCACTTCAACCCCTTGCATGGCAGCAGCAAGCGGTATCCTGCAGCCGTAAACACACGACAGCATTTTTGCTGCAAACCCAGCAGTGCATGAGACCTTCCGCTCCATGCTTCTGGCCGCACCTTACCACTGCAGGTCGTTCACGGTTGGCACCCAGCACTCTCGCAACACCACCTCAGCGGCAGCGCAACTGCCGCATTATTGCATCGCGGCCACGGCAGCAGCAGCAGTCGCCACCACAGCGCATGCTGCCATGCAGCTGCCTCTCGGGGAAGTGGCGACAAGCACCACAGCAACGGCCTTAGAAACCAGCAGCAGCAGCATCAATTGGTGGCAGCAGCGCCGCAGGCGCTGGCCGGCGTTCGCCGCTGCAGCAGGTCCTTCATAGCAAGCAGCATGCGGTGTTTGCACCCACGGAGGCTGTGGTGCCAGCGGCGGCGACGGTGGTGCTGCCGGGTTGGCACCTGTCTGGCGTGCAGCAGCAGCAGCAGGGGTTGTGGGCAGTGTTGACAGCTGCACTGGAAGTGTGGGGTCGGGTGGTGCTGGGGCAGGGCTGGGCCTGCTTGGGGGAAAGATCGCGCCCAAGGCGCACCGGATGATGTCGGAGAGTGCAAAACCGGAATCTATCGCCAAGGGCTTTGCAGGTGAGCAGCCAGTTCACAGCAGCTGGTCGTACTCGTGCCGGTGGTGCTCAGCCTGCGCTTGCTCCGCTTGGGCCGCGTCACTCATGCGTGGGATCATGGCATCCATGACAGTGCTAGAGCTTTCCTCTGGCCTCAAGCATGCCATCCTGCTGTGGCATACTCGAGCCTGCCAACTCAACTCCGGACGCCGTGGTGGTCGTGTGGGCTGCTGCTGTTGCGCCGCCTGCAGGCAACTGGCTGAGCCGGCGCTGCCTCGATGTCTTCACGGGGGTGCGGGCCGCTGCTCCTGCCGAGCTGCTGCGCAAGCTGCTGCCTAGCTGCCCGGGGCTGCACCTGTGGCTGGTCAGGCCGCCACGCAGCAGGTGAGGGGTGAGGTGCGCAGCGTGTGGCCGGCAGCGGCAACACAAAGGCACCAGCCTGCTGCCCTGTGCTGCACCTGTGGCTGGTCCAGTCGCCACAAGCAGCCAGGAGCGTGGGTCTGTCTGGTAACGTCTGTCTGTTGCTGCCGCGGCATGGATGATAACTGTTGTGACTGTGAACCAGCCAGCTGTAGGTGCGCTTGTTGTAGCTGGCTAGTCACCATGTGGCATCTGTGGGCAGAGGCAGCAATGCAGCAGCAGCGGCAGGGCTGCAGCGACCGGGTGTCACCTTACTCACATTAGCATGCAGCACACGCCGGCAGAAGCTCCTGGCCTGGGCGTCTCTCACAGCCCATTCAGGCACACTGTTTGTGTGCATGCGACTGCTGCTGCTGCTGCTGCTGCTGCTGGCTGCTGCTGCTGCTGCTGCTGCTGCTTTTGCAGGCAATGGGTGCCTGTGCACCTGCGTGCTGCTGACAAGCTGCGTCAGGGCGCGGGGCAGTACCTGCATGACGACGGCAGCGTGGGGCCCAGCGCGGAGCCCTGGAAGCACAGGGTGCTGCTGGACCTCATGTGCAGGGGCTTTGCCGTGCAGGTCAGGTGAGGCCTTGTGGCTGACCGCCTGAATCAAACGCCTGCCCGAGGTGTGGCCTGGCTTGACCGCCATGAAACTGCAGGAGGCTGGTGACGGATCGTGCGAGTGGGCGGCCTTGAAACTACAGCCGTTTACAAGGCTGATGATTGCGTTTTCCGAGGTTGTAATTTATTTAGTTTTAATTTTAGTAACAAAAATCAGGAACAAAAACTTTTAATCACAATTAAATGAAACAACCTTTTTGGGATCTTTAACTTCTCCAACAGCTCTTTTACAAATGCTTATGCAACATTTAGTTCACCGATTGAAAGCAACATTCTTCTGCATTAGTGCCAGCATTACAATAAAATTGGTCAACAATGCACGTAACGTTATGATTCTAAGTTACTCTGCTTTAATTTGTGGTGCACTTGCCAGCACCATCTGCTCAGGGGTTCTCACCCGCACCCCAGCGCGGGTGCGGGGACCATCCTTTGCGGTGCCTGCTGCAGCCTGCATAGACTGACTGCAGCTCCACAGCAAATTACGTGCGCGCCAAGCCGGCCTGCTTCTGGCCACATTTAACTTGCTTGACATACAACGCTGGAGCTGCCTGACGCAGCCTGCAGGCTCTGGCTGCCGAGTCGCGCTGCACCCCCTCATCAGGAAGAGCCCCCGGCCCGTCAGAGCTGCAGTCTGCACTGCCTGACACGCAACGCTCTGTCTGATGAACACGCGCTGTTGCAGGTTCCGCCCTGCCAAGGCGCGGTGCGGCTCGCTGGATGCAGACCTGCGTGCCAAGCTGGCCTGCTACGACTTCCCGCTGAACGACAAGGACAACGGCGGCTGCCGGGCGATCGAGCTGCCCAACGGCTGGCCTGTCAACGAGTACCCCATCATCTGTGGTGGCATGAACGAGCTGTATGAGGAGCTGTTCGGCCCCCGCAGGATGCTGCTGTGAGCTGCACAACAGCTGCGGGTGCCCGCAGCATGCGCGCCTCACAGCCACCCATGGCTGGCTGAGGAGCACGCAGGGTTGCGGAGCTGGTGTATGCTCTGCTTTTACATGTGTACATGTGTACACATGTGTTGTTCCTGCTGTCGCTGTACTGCCTCCTGCATCATGCTGGTGCCGTCTTGGGATGTGGCAAACCCCAAACCCCTTTGCAACGTGCTGAATGTCAGCATGATGGTGGCTGGGTTGTCAATCACCCCGTGCATTGCTTGATGTTGTAGTTCTCAACGCATGTAGTTGTCGCCTCAACGCGCTTGCACAGCTGTGCTCTGCCGGCGCAGCGGCAGAGGACGGTTGGGCGGGCGGCCCACCTGAGGCCGCACGGCGGCAGCCATAGCCATGTATGCTTGAGGTGTAAAACACGCAGCTGCCTTGTCGGTTGCAACATTTTGAGTTGTAGACTTGCCCACACCATGTGTTTGCCATGGAGCATGCATTGTGATGCATCATGTATGGTGTTTGCAGCACTGCCTGTGATGCGGGTGCCGAGGGATGTGCTGCAGGCATGTGACCGACTGCTGCGTGACGATATCGAGCAAAATGTGTATCATATGTGCTTCTAAGCTTTGGTTGTTGAACAGGTCATGCACCAACACAGTGTGTCAGATTGACTGGCGGTGTGTGGTGATGCTAGTGCATAATATGGAGCTGGTTTGGTTTTATCACAACTTAGCATTCTGCTGTGGTTATGGTGGACCCCCAGGCAAAGTGGGCATTCCCCCTGGCAACTGGACATTGTGTTCAGCGCAATGCTGGCGCCATGCTAGCTGGCCATCTGCTGCCACAGGAGCAGTGCTATGCGCCCTGGTGACACTGGGCATGTATGTGGGCATTGGCCACATTGGCTGTGGCTTGACAGTAGTCTGATGCTGTTATACGGTGCTGCGCGTGTGCCGAAAAGCATGTTGGCTGTGGAGCTAGCATTATGGTCTCTGCCGTGAGCCAAGTGGGAAGTGGCAGAGCAATGGCAGAGCCAGCTCTAGCGTCGCGTGGGATTGTATAGTAAGAGTTAAGTGGTTTGATCAATGAGGGGGCTTGGGACCCTACAGTTGCTTTTCGGGTAGGGCAATGTTTGTATGGACGTCATGGTTGTCATGACAATGATCAGTCCACGCATTGTAGCTACTGTTCACAGGGTCACCGGGCTAACTTGCAATGATGCAGGTGAGCTTGTGTCAAGGCTGTCATTTCTGTAGCATAGATGAGGGTGTTGCTGAGCAGGTGGCCATCAATAAGCCAATCCGGCTGGATGGCCTTGCTGCATGTGTGCAGCAGTATGGGGGCGCCATGCCTGAATGCTATCTTTCTGTGACCCAGGCTCCCAACTGGTGGCTGTGAGCAGCCACATGTGGGAAGGGCTGCCTACTGTGTTTGCCTTGGGAAGGATTGCCTACTGTGGTTGCGTTCCATACCACCAACCCCATCACGGGCCCCTATGCCCTGCTGCATCAGATTGTGCTGCAGCTTGTTACATGCTGTTTGCTGTACGCTGATGATCTATCTTATCTACTGTCCAGGTCAAAACCCCCAAAATCTGCTTGGTCAAGACCAGACTGACCAGTGGGTCTTATGAAGTGTGGAGGAAGTGCAGCTCAGTGCTGCATTTCCACGCGTGAGCCATACTTGGTTACTTGCACGCCCACTCACTGAGCGGGCTAGGTGTCAAGACACACGCACACCAGCTCGGCCTTGATCCCATGGTTGGCATGGTTCCAGTTGGGCGGGTGTCATCGCATCATGCAGTCACAGCAGTGCTGCAACGCTCGCAGCATCATGCCATGGCGGCTGCAGTACACATGTACCGGTACATGTGTACTGTACTGTGTGTACTGTGTGTACTGTGTATTGTGTTCTGTGTGTGTACCGGCACCCGGTACCAAGTGCGCCGTAGCTACGTTAAGCCGGGGAGGTCATGGCGCATCTCCTTGGTGCAATTGGATGCTGCAAAGCAATGCTTGGCGATGCCACCGCACACAGCGGCTCTAGCATCTTAAGAGAGGCAAGCTTGCTCATGTTGCCCATGCTGTGATGGCCCTGCAAGCGTCATCACGGTGTACACAGCTGCACGCCTGCACCCCGCTTGTGGCTTGGCGCTTTTGTTTGATCAACAGCGCAGGCTAGGATGGTTCATTGTCAGCTTACATGCACAGGCTGTGCTTGTCATGCCTGCTTCAGTGCTGCAGTTTGTTACAGCGACGTGGTTTAGTCAATCCCTAAAGCTCTGGCGCTGTGCTGCTGTGCCACAGCATGGAAAAGCTCAGGGGTGTGTGAAACAGCCACAACGTTGAGCCCTGCCAGACGCACCAGTGGTAGCCTTGGGCAAGAGGCTCGAGCATTGCTGTGCAGCCGGCTTGCATGACTTCTGTAATAGATCCATATGTACGCTGAGGCTGGCTGCCGTCCAATGTTCCTGCCTGACCTAAACCTCTCCAACGTTACCTTACCCGCACCGACCTCTCACTGCCGCCCTTTCATACCTTTGCCTCCCCCGACCCAAGTTTGCGTGTGTAGAAAATAAAACTGCAGGACAAATGCACCTGACTTGCGTTGTCTATATAAAAGGTAAGACAGAGCTACGAGTTACAAGTGCTATGCATCAGAAGCAGACAAGCCTGCCTCCCTGTGCTCCTGTGCATGAATCAAAAAAAGAACAAGGCAAGTCGGTGGAGGGCGGCCTTTTCAAAACTCGATGCCACCACCCCAAGTCACATTGAAGTGACTGTGGAATTTACCAGCCTTATTACGTGCACAGCTGGCACTGCACACAACAACCATCCTGTAGGTTGATGAGGGTTGGCTGTAGGTAGCTAGCTGTACATAGCACGGCACCTGATAAGGTGGTACACAGGTAACGTTGCCCGTTCAATAACCTCAACTCAACAGCCAATGGCAACTCAACCAAGCAGCAAGAGCGTATGGCAGACGCGCCGTAAGGACGAGGCATCTCCACTGGAAAGCAACGACTCAAAGAGCTTTCTCCAAGCCAGCAGGATGTGACTCACCCCATTGATCAGAGTCAGCATAAGCTTCAAAACAGCGACACGAATGGTGGACAGTGCACGCTAAACTAGATGCACAAGAGACTGCAGGACGGTGCAACCATCGCTGTCTGTTTGAGCAGCGCAGCAAGTGGCTCATCAGCCACCGCTGCACACCCATGCAGTGAAAAGCAGCAGCACTTTGACCCAGCAGGAACGTGAAGCAGAGTCACCCCGCCTCCCTCATGCAAAGCTGCACTGGCATGCCTTTTTTATTCAGCGCACCTCCACAAACTACCAGCAAACACATGTCACCTGAGTGCTGGGGGCGAAAGACACATGCCTGTCATAGCAGGAACAACGAGACAACATACCAGTGTCAGTTGAAGCAGCGCTTGCAGAAAATGTGTGGCACGCACGCAGTGCAGCGTTTGTCAGCAGCGCTTGTCAATCAGGTGTCAATGGTACAGTGTCGCACACCTTGTCGGTTAGGAGCCGTGCCCAATCCAAGCACTTGGCAAGGCCACGCCACAAGGCAGCAATGTCAACACTACAGCCAGCTTTGCAAGCCTAACAATAATAATTTGCAGGCAGCGCTGAACACGCACACACTGCGTGCTCGCTTTCCGCCAGAGATACCCAAAAGGCAGACATGCTGCTCCAGACAAAGCCAAGGGCCCGCCTGGCATACGGCATTTGCAGCCACAACACAGAACAAGCAGCACACTTTGCGCTGTGCTGTTGGCTGCACTGCAACAAGCGCCCGTCTACAAACAGAACAGCACCGCAACAGCCCAGGAAGACTGATTGCGTGCTGCGTTCGTGTCGGCCACTGCAGTCAACACCGAAGGCAATTGCTGCAGCAGGTGCTCGGCTGCAGCTGCTGCTGCAGCGGCACAGGTACGAGGCAGCATAGTCATAACCACACTGGGCACAAGAGGGAAGCCGTAGCTGCCTTCCTAGCCCCACATGCCACCAGCATGCATGCAAAAAACAAACAGGATGCGCAAGTCGCAAGCATGCAGAGATGGTTTGAGCCCTACACATTTTAGGCTGGCACAGCCTGATGCAGTACCCCAACCTGGTTTGCCAACGGCAGCCCAACCTGGTTTGCCAACGGCAGCCACCATGGTGTGCCGCTGTGTGCAGCCAACAGCCATGCACAAGTTGCTGGCCACCACACGGCTGCCAGCCAGGTACACCCAACAGCCCCCCCCCCCCCGCGCCAGTCCCAGTTGCACCACACAACTGCTGGTCGGAACTGCAGCTGTAGATCCGCCACAGTGTTCGAACCGCTACCACCCAGCCGCATTAATGAATGGCATAAGCCATGAGCTGCGCATAGTGCTCACAAATTCTTTCACCCGCACAAGCGGTTGTGGGACTGGGGGTCTGTGACTGTGATGAGACCTCCAGCGCCTCCACAATGATTGACAGCACTGCCGCAGGCCATGCATGGCAACGATGGGCTGCTGGCGCATGCTCAGAGCTCCTACCAGCAGTGCCCGATCCTGCAGGCTTTCGGCTGATGCAGGAGCTGCGGGTGCAGCTGCTGGTGCAGCGGCTGCAGTGCGGCGACTGTGGAATGCAGGACTGCTGCAGGAGCGCAGTGTCACGGCGCCCCAGTCACGGTACATACTAGCAGCACACACAGGGCTAGTAGTGTGAGGCTGCTGCGGGCTGTTGCAGGAGCTCGTGCATCTGCACAGCACACACCACGCCACTGCACGTACAACTGACAAGCACCTTGACAACGCCCTTGAGGGTGCCGTCCAGCCAGACACACATCAACGAAACGCACGACTGCCGGTCAGGCGGTCGCTGCAGGCCCACGCAAGCGCATCAAAGCGGGAGAGGCCTTGGGTGGCAGCGCCGCTGCGCCGCGGCTGCCGATCACCGTGGCGCCAGGACCAGCAGGGACCCTGCCAATGATGCCCTGCCAATGATGCAGCCTGCCTCATACCACTGCACAGCAGCACCAGTGACGCCGCAGCAGCAGGCTGCACGTGCAGGGCACCCAGCCTCTGCTGCTTGCACACACCCCAGCCCCAGCACACCTGCAACCCTGCAACACGCCTGCGCTGTGCATAGGCACCCAGCCACCTCGTACGCGGCGTGCGAGCGCCGTCGCCCAGCACACCTGCTTCCCTGCAGCACGGGGCCTCGCCGCTGCGCATGCGCCAGCCCCAGCCGCACACCACTTGCACAGACGCACGGCCGCGCCGCACAGCTCGCACGCGTTGCCACAACAGTGCGACCGCCCACGCAATCGACACGGCACCCGCCCGGGCGCGCGGCGGGCGCAGCGCCATCCCCGTCAGGCGACCTCCTGCTTGCACACCGGGCACCTCTTGCTGTACCTGCCCAGCCACCGGCGCACGCAGGCGTCGTGGTAGTCGTGGCCGCAGGGCAGCGTCACCACCGGCTCAGGCCCGCCCAGCTCGCACTGGCACACGGGGCAGATGACCCTGCAGGCAGCAGCGGCAGCAGCCGCCGCAGGGATGCGGCACGCCACGGCAGAGCGCCGCTCAGTCGACCAGCAGCGCATCGCAAGGTGGGTTGCGGATGGACGGCTGTGCCGCATGGTGTGCAGGTGGACGTTGGTGGCAGCGCTGGGCAGCACCGCACAGTACTGCAACGATGCTGCATGGGACGCTGCTGGGACACCCACTGCCAGGCAGGTCGACACACCCTCGGCCACACTGCTGTCGCTGCATGCGCCCCCTCCCTATCAACCCCCAAAACCCCCGAAAGCCAAACCACTCACCCGTCTGCCTCGCCAGCAGCAGCAGCACGCCCGACGCCGTCGCCAGCAGCAGCAGCAGCAGCAGCAGCCGCCAGGGGTGCCACGACCCTCCTGGGCAGCCTGGCCAGCACAGCATCGGGCACGCACACCTTGACATCCTCCAGGTTCACCAGCTGCTCGTAGCTCAGAGCGGCGCCGGAGCGGTGGCCGCGCAGCCTGGGGCCGCCCGCCCCGCGCTCACGCGGGCCCAGCCCCAGGCCGTGGCCCGGGACCGCGAACCCACGTGCGTATGGCCCATCGCTCGTGTCCGCTAAAAGCTGCAGCATCTCGGAGCGCGGCCGCGCGTCGTGCGGCGCAGCGTTCGGGCCGCGCGCGGCGCCCGCAGCGCTGCGCAGCATGCGGGACTGCCGCTGCTGCTGCGTCTCAGACAGCAGCGCACGCAGCGCCTCCACACCATAGCCCTGCTGCTGCTGCTGCTGCTGCTGGCGGCCTCCCGCGGGGCCTGCTGCAGCCGCGCTGCTGCCGCCGCCGCCGTCGTTGCTGCTTGCTAGGCCCGCCCTGCCCCGTGCACTGCTGCTAGCTGCGGGGTTTCGCAGCTGCAGCTGCTGCATGTGCGCCGCGAACCGCTGCTGCTGCTGCTGCTGCGCTAGGCTGCCCTGCTCCAACCAAGCTGGTCTGGCGCCAGCAGCAGGCATCGGCGCTGGTGCTGCTGCTGCTGGCTCCTGGCCCGACCCAAGCTCCATCCCGTCAGCGGCCTCCCACAGCGGGGCGTCCAGCAGGGGCGGCGGGCGCTCGTAGTCCCATCTGTCGGTGCTCCGCGCCAGATCATCGTCGTAGGAGCCGGCGGCGGCATCGCCACCAGCTGCTGCTGCGGCCGCACCGGCAGGGACAGCAGACGTTACTGGCGGCGGCTGCTGCTGCTGCTGCTGCTGCCGTGGTGCCGGCCGCCTGCTGCCAGCCAGGGCTGCCAGTGCATGCCCGTCGGCCTCGCGCGTGCTGCGCACCACCGACGCCAGCAGCTGCTGCTGAAACACGGCATACGGCGCCGCATACGCAGGCATTCGCTGCTGCTGCTGCTGCTGCTGCTGCGGGCTGTTGGCGCCGCTGCCGAGCGCCGCCAGCCACTGCCATGAAGCCACGACCGCGGTGGGGCTGTCGGTCAGCTCCGGGCTTGCAGGCGCCGGCGGCACATGTGCCGCCAAGCTCGAAAGCGGCTCCGCTGGCCGTTGCATTGGGAAGTACTCCTCCTCCTCGTCCGTGTCCTCGTCATCGACGGCAGCAGCCGCAGCACGGCCGTCGGGCGGCGCGTCGCCGCCAAAGCGCTGCCGCAGCCTTTCAGCCACATGCTCGTACTCCGCGGCCGCCTGCCTCGCAGCCGCGTGCGCAGTCACGGCAGCGTCGGCGGCAGAGCTCGCCGCCGCCGCCGCGGCCGCCGCGGCCGAGGGAGGGCCCCCGCCCTGCCGCTGCTGCTGCGGAGCTGCGTCGTGATGGTCTGCCAGCGACCTGGCAATCGCCAGCCTGAGCATCGCGTCATCCTCCTGCTCCCCACCACCCTGCTGCTGCTGCTGCTGCTCACGCGCCGCTGCTGGCCGCCACTGCTGGGCCTGCTGCTGCTGCTGCTGCTGCTGCAGAACCCGCTGCTGCGCCTGCTGCAAAATCCGCTGCGGCGCCAGCTGCGCCGCGTCCTCCCGCACCCGCCCCTCGCGCTCGGCGCTGCGCAGCGACTGCACCAGCATCCGGGTGCTCTGCGCATACGTCCCGGCATGCAACAAGTGTTCGGGCACAGCAGCGCGGGCCCGGCCCTCCTGCCCACTGCTGCTGCCGCCGACGCCGCCGCGCTCAGCTGCAGCGATGGCGCTGGCCAAGCGCAAAGGCCCCGCAGCCTCCGGCAGCAGCCCAAGCGCTTGCTGGCGCCGCCGGGCACGCTCGACCATGGCTTCTGCTCCTGCTTGCGCCTGTGCCGGTGATGCCCGAATCCATGCGGCTGCTGCTGCTACTGCTGCTCCCGGGGTGCCGAGCCCAGAACCTGGCGGCAGCAGCAGCGGCGGCGGCCGGCGCCCGCCATCCCCCGAACGCCTGCCGCCAGGAGCGTCGCCCGCGCCGTCGCTGGAGTCGGCGCCGCTGCTGCTGGCGTCGCGCTCAGCTGCAGCGCTGCCACCGACCGAGCCCGGAGGCTCGGCAAACTCCCGAACCACCTCCTCCACTCGGCGGAACACACGCATTTGCTCTTCCCGTCGTGCCGCCGCTGCTTCCATTGCTGCTGCTTGCCTTGTTGCCGGCAATGCTCTTCTTTCATGATGGACAGGGCTGGGGCTGCCGCCTGGTTGGCGGGATGCACCTGCTGCTTCTGTGGCGCCAGCGGTGTGCCGCAACCGCAGCGGTGGCAGCCGCCGGCCGCCGGAGCTGCCACGCCCGCCATCAGGGGCGCCACCCCCGCCATCGCTGGAGTCGCCACTGTCAGAGCTGGCTGCTGAGCCCGCCTCCAAACCCGGCATGCCTTCGTACAGCGCGTCATTCGCTTGGGTCGACCCAGGCTGGCCGCCACTGCCAGCTCCGCCGCTGCCGCTGCCAGCAGGAGCTCTGCTGCTGCTGCTGCTGCTGCTGTTGTGTGCTGCATCGTCCACAAGCATCCCCATGTGCTCCAGCTCCGCTGCCGTGTGGTCGGGGTCCACCAGCTGCGGCAGTGTGCTGTAGCTGTCGGCGCCCGAGTCGTCGCTGTGCCAGGCGTCGTCGTCCCAGCTGGCGGCTGCCGAGTGGCCGTGCGCAGAGGAGCTGGCCCGCTCCGTCACCTGCAGCAGCTGCAGCAGCACCTGCCGTCGCTGCTGCTGCTCCGTGGGTTGCTGGTGCGCAGGTGCAGCGGCCTGCGACGCACGGCGTTGCTGCGCTGCTGCTGCTGCTGGAGCAGCAGCAGGACTCGCACGTGCGGAGCGGTCGAGTGCCGGCCCACGCATGCTGCTGTAACTGCCAACGGGGGCCTGCATGTGAGCAGCCTGGCGGCCTGCTGCTGCTGCTGCTGCTGCAGCCGTCATTGAAATTGACACCGGCACGCCTCGCTCGGCAGCGGCGGCAGCAGCAGCAGCAGCAGCAGCAGCAGCAGCAGCAGCAGGTGCGCTTGCCACTGCATTTGGCGCAGCCGACTGGCCAGCTCTGCTAGCGCTGCTGCTGCTACCAGCAGCTGCCAGCCTGCTGGTGCCAGCTGCACTTTGCTGTGGCACACCTTGCTGCTGCTGCTGCCGCCGCCGTTGCTGAGCTGGCTGTGCAGCAGCACAGGGTGGCAGTGGCGGCGGCGGCGGTGGGGGCGGTGGCGGTGGAGCGGGGCCTGACCACCTTGCAGCAGGCAGTTGCTGCTGCTGCTGCTGCTGCTGCGGCTGCTGCGGCTGCTGGCCCCACTGCATGCCATGGTGTTGTGCCCCATGCTGCTGCTGTGATTGCCAGTGTGCGTGCTGTTGCGAGTGCTGCCACTGCTGCTGTTGCGGCGCCTGCTGCGGCTGCGGCGGCCACTGCTGTTGCTGGTGCTGTGCCAAAGGCTGGTAGCGAGCGCTGGCTGCGGCACTGCTGCTGCTGCTGCTGCTGCTGGTGCTGGCTTCAGCTGTGCTGCTGCTAGCGCCGCCCCCACTGTGCTGCTGCTGATGATGGTGGTTGCTGTGCTGCTGCTGCTGCTGCTGCCCGCTGTGACTGCTGGGGCTGTTGCTGTTGCTGTAGCTACCCCAATCGAAGCTGGTGGAAACAATAGTGCTGCTGTGCTGATGCCAGCCAGGCTGATCCAGGGCCTGCTGCAGCGGCTGCTCTTGCAGCTGTTGTACGAGCAATGCACTGCCTGGCACGTGTGCAGCAGCCACATTCTCCTGTTGCTGCTGCTGCTGTGCATAGGAGTGCGGCGCAGTATGCTGGTAGTGGCCTGTGCTGCTCTGCTGATGCCAGGCTAGTCCACCAGATGCAGCAGCATGCTGTGCACTGGGCCTGCTGCTGTATGCGCCCTGCTCCATCAGGTAAGGGCAGTAGGCCTGCTGCTGTTGACTAGGCCATAGATTGCCTCGGTATCTCCTGTCACCGCTGCCAAATGGTCCGTAACTGGCGGTTAAGCGCTGTCCTAGCCTTGAAGCAGGGGCTTGCACAGGGTGCTGCCTTTGGTACGCTGTCGTGGCATCAGCGCCTGAGCCAGGAAGGTCAGTTGTATGTGCCGTTGGTGTGGATTGTCCGGACACGCTGAGATGGGGTGAACCCGGGGCTGGTGCTCGCAACCGAAGTGGGTCAGATGACTCCATGAGTGAGCACACAGGCCGAATTCCGGGCACAAACTGTGCAGCACCTACATGCTCACAGAAATCACAATAATGGTCCGAAGCGCGTTGGAACGTATTGAGTAAACGTTGCCTTGGTGGTTATCAATGTACAACCTGCACCCGCACAGGCACATCCGATGAAGTAAGCAGCTGCAGTAATAAGCAAATTCCAAACGGCTCACTGACTAGGCTTGTGGGTGCGAAGTAAGCACTACTGCCTCGGTCCAATATGTGATCATCAGTCGCATACTCGAATTACGAATATGTGAACCCTCACCGTATGTTACCTTTGAACACATGAACAC
>JACERP010000421.1:0-63633 GCA_014080715.1 Scenedesmus sp. NREL 46B-D3 | reverse complement strand
TTGTTCAAGGAGCCATTCTGCATTGCTGGCAAGGCTACAAACAACACTGTATCCTCGATCTTTGTTTGAATTGTAAGGTATGTGTGTTGATGCCGCTTAGTAACAGCTCGGCATTTTGTCGTGCTGCAGGCAAGTCACTTGCAGTGCTGCTTCACGACAACCATGCACAGTGGGACGCCTTGGCTGCGGAGTGCTTGTTAGCAGCTGCTTCTAGTGAGCGTAAACCCTTGCAAGTGTTGTCAAGCATTGTGGCTGGCTGGCTGCATGAGTCAAACAGCAACCACCTGCACGGCACACCTGCGGCGCAGCTTCGGAGGTTTCTGCTCTCGCCATTAGCCACGCCTACAGTATATGATCAGAGAGAGAGAGAGAGAGAGAGAGAGAGAGAGACTACGCATAGCTGCAGCGTTACGCTGCGGTGCATCCTCGGTGTCCAAGGATGCAGATGCTCGCGTAACTTAAGGAACGAGGGCAGGCCTGCCGTCTCCGGCGCCACACCCCCTACCCCTCCACCATGTGGTCGCCCGACCACTGGGGAGGTTTCAACTGGCTGAGGTAGACGGCCTCAGTCAGCCCCACAAGATGGGATGTGTCACTGCTTCCGCCGCTTGGCGTGCTTGCGGTGACATGGCACCTTGAAGGCCCTCTTCATGCGTGCTTTCTTGCCTCTACTGCAGTTGCCCCATGCTTGAGCAGTGCTCCGCGTTGTCTCCAAATCCTTTCCAGGCCGGAGATGGCGGTGTAGTGTAGGTCAGACAGCAGTTTCTTCAGTGCCGGTCCTGACACGCCTAGGGTGGTCAGTTGTTGCTCGGTTTCTGCGTATATCACTCCAGTAACGCCGAGCAGGATCGTTTTCTGGAACACGCTGGGGCGCGTTTGGTCTGCATCACGGATAGCGGCACACAGTCAGTCATTCCTGTGTCATGTTGTTCTTCAGGCTGGTCAGGTTGGTCATCCATCCCAGCGATGCTATCATGGAGGTGTTTATGCTGTTCGGCTGCTTTGGCACGTTGTGTATCTTTGTCGGTGTCCCTGCAATATTTGATTTCTACTATAGTAAATACGTTGTACTGCTCGTCGTACATCAGGGCATCTGGTACGCTTCGTTGGTTTATCAAGGCTTGTTGAACCCTATGGGGAATGCTCGGCATATACGGGTCATCAAAGTCGGCCTGGGTAAACTTGCGGCGCGTAGTCAGTGTGGTGCCTTTGTGAATGAGTTCCTCTGCACTGCTTCTCTTATGTATGCCAATGTCGGATGCGACCAGTTCTCCACCTCGGCTTCCTCGCCTGATAGCTTTCACTATGACGGTTCCTGCGTCATTGTGTCTTAAGGTCACTGTTTGTGACAATGCTTTGCATCCACTGATGGCGTGATGCCCGCCGTCCTCCCTGCCACACAAGAGGCACAGGCTGCTGGTTTGCCCTGTTTTATCCCATCTGCTCAGCATCTTTTGGGTAAGTAGGTGGCCCCAACGGGTTGATGGACGAGTCGCTTTGTTCGCGGTGCAAGTGTGGCATTGGTGATATACTTGTGGCTGTGCTCATGGTTCATGTGTGGACACATGGTCATCCAGCTGCTGAAGTATATGGATTCCTGATTGGAGGAGCCTAGCTCACTTGTTTCCATAGCTACGGTGGCCAAGGTTTCACTCATGTTGGCTAGCGGTACCATGCGGGTCTGCGGCCCCTCTCCAGATTCGGGCGGGGAGGCAGCTACTACTTCAGTGTGGGGCCAGGCCATACTGTCTCTGTTGTTGCTTGGGTGAGAGAACTGGCGGGTGTCAGATCGTGGTTGGTCTCCCTTGGCCACTCTGCCGGCCGCCTGGTCTGCCTCTTCATTGCCCACAATTCCAATGTGGCTCTTCACCTTCCACAGGTGAACAATCCCTGCGTGCGAGGCTACGCTGCTTGCTGTGCCTGATGAGGGCAAAGTGGCGATGCTCCAGCATGTCCTGGGGCCGCGTGTTTGCCTTGAAGACCTGTCTGATACATCCCAAGCTGTTGAATCCTCGTCCGCCTTCAGTGGCAACTCATGCCACCAGGGCAGGCATGAGGACGGTGCCCTAACATATTGGGTGCAGGAGACATTCGGATTTTAGTACATGTAAATTTTCTACGACAATCAAGGTGAGAACGACGTGACAACGATGATGGTACTGGACTCCAAGAGCACGCCAATACAGGTGCGACCCATCATAGTACTTTAGGTTGCATTTAAAGATCATTTATAATATTCTTATTGTTTGGCTATGGCGCTTCCGTGGAAGATGGCAACTGCGATATTGTCAGTGGACAGTCAGCCGGAGGGATCAAGCCAAGACGTGGGCAACCGAAGACCCGCTACACTGATGACTGTGGCATGTGTACTCTTTCGGCTTTTTCACATTACCGTTGTGATTACATTTGTTCACTTTGTGCCTAACAGCTCGTTTGTTGGGTGAACGAGGATTATGTTGCTATGGGGTGAGCCTGCTACCTTCCAGGCTCAGGATGCACGAACTTCCACCAGATGAGACAGCAGCAGTAGCAGCAGTAGCTTGGGCGTGTTACAGGACAGCAGCAGCAGCAGCAGCAGCAGCAGCAGCAGCAGCAGCAACCGGTGTCCGGCAGTGTACACAGTCATGGCAACAATTGCTTCCATGCCAGCATCACGTGGATGTTGGACCCAACATTCGTTGTTTTTTCCAGCAACTACAGCAGCAACAGCAACAGCTACAGCAACAGCAGAACAGCTGTGATAAACAACACCATTTTAACATGTGCTATGCTAGTACAGCAGTGGGGAGCACCTGGCTAGCAGAGTGCCCACTGCGTATGCACAGTCACATTTGTTGTTGCTTACTTCAATCATATACATCTGATTGTGTGTACGTGCTGCTGCTGCGTTTTTGCTGCGAGTGTTATTGTCATGACGGGCTCTGACATGGGGTCTACTGGAGACTACTTCAAGGTGGTGCGCAGGTGTCACGGGTGCCTCCCCGCCCGGGGTGTGCACTCGTTGACACTTCTGCCTTCAATTCTCTGCGCTACAGGTATGTTTGGATTTTTGAGGGCTTGCTGCAGGAATGCGTGCCTGCATGGCAGCCCACTCGGAGCACCAGGAGAACTTGGGCGGGGGTCTCCTGGTCCAGCATTGCTTGAGGTGCGCAGTTTTGCATTTACCTGGGCCCAGGAGCCGTTAAAATCCGTTCTTTTACATCCCAAACTATCAGTGGCTATGTGCAGTGCACCATCGTGGCATGTGCTTTGCCGCTTCCTCCATGGCCACAGAGAGTATATGATCATTATACGCGTGACAAACAAGAAACAGGTCCGGAGCATGCATGCAGCCATGCACGCTTTTGTCGCCTGCGGTTTCAAGAGCAGCAGACACGGCAGCACGATCTGCCAGCACTGAATGAGCTGGTACCAGATATGTTTTTGTTTGAAGTATCTCTAATATTGCTGTTATTCCAAGCGGATGTCGTGCTTCTGGTCGGTGCATGGGTTTCGCAACATCTCGTGCAGTCAGCCGACCAAGTGCAGAATTCCATTTTGTTTGTTCCGTATCAATACCAAAAAAACTGTAATCTGCCGCTGCTGGGGTTTGCCAAATACACAACAAGCCTCCAGGCATTGTTCAAAGGGGGATGAGGCGGCTCAGGAAACCATGCCGTTACGGCACGGCTGGCATGGCGGGGACTGGCGAAACGAACAGAAGAGAGGATGGAAACTCCCAGGCACAAGGCCAGAAAGCGAATGAAGCATGAAGAGCCCAGAAGCCAGTCTTAAAGGATGTGCAGGCAGCTCTGGCCGCTGGCCAAACTGCTGCTTTGGGGAAACCGGAAAAGACAGCCAAGACTCTTTTCGAAAACATGTTTGTTGTTAAAGTGGCATTGCATGCCTACACATGTGCTCAACTGCTGCCAGGACAGCGTGTTAATGTTGAACAGCACACATACCTCCCTCTGCTGTTGTGAAACAGCAACTTCAAAGCAGCTGACCTGGCAACAAACTCATTACATGTTGGTGCTACAAAGCCCATTGCGCATGCAAACGCCTGGCGGCTCCTCCACACTCCCATGGCGGCGCGATATGATAGAGAGAGTAGTTACACGTGGGTCCAGTCACCATCTTAGATGGTATGAGCCACCCCAAATGAGCACTGTGTCAAAGCCTGACAGAGAAAAGATTAGCGCACAATACAACAGATTGTGTCCATCCAGATACATGCACAGTCTCTCAGAGTATGCATCAAGTAATCTGCGGCATGTCGAGACACACCCCACTCAATCAGCAGCTTGCAGTACATCACAAACATCTTGCAGTACACCACAAACATTTTGAGCAGCAACTTGCAACGTAAAACACAGGCATTAATCGTCCACCACTGGACTGCTACCTTAGGCAAACCCATACCATGCTGCACACACACATTCTACCCTGTGGCAACATGCACTGCCTAGCCAGCCTGAAGGCCGCGCTGGCTGCAGCCTAAAGCACAACAACAAACTACTGCTGCAACACTTCTAAATCCTTCGGCTGTCAACAACACCAGCATAGCCTGCTACACACCGACAATCCATTGCTGCTGTGGTCAACCCAAGCACGTAACGCAGGCACAGCCAGCCTAACACCGAGCTCACGCAGCCAAGCACAGCCACCAGCTGCTGCTGCCACACTTCTGAAACCTGCGGCTGCGAACAACACCAGCCATAGCTTGCTACACACCGAGAGCGCATTCAGTTGCTCAAGGGATTGATGCAGCGGACGAATTCTTCTCTGCTGATTCTTCTGTTTGTTCTGATCAATCAATCAATCAATTACACGTTTTTCTAGCAAAGTGACATCCCAAAAGAAAGGGGAGCCGCTCCCAAACCACCTTCAGTGGTTCCTAACCGGGCGCAGGCCCACAAGCTAGGGACAGATACGGCCAAAACCTTGAACGCAAGAGCGCTCGTTGACAGATCTCTCACATGATCATACCCAAACCCTAATCACTGATGGCCCTGAGCTGGACCACAGCGTCAGCGCACTCCCGCGTGGGATGAATCCTCCCATTGTTCTGATGACGATGATATATTCTATGAGGTTTCCCCCCCCCCCCAATGAGCCTCTCGTTGGCTCCTGAATGGGGTTCCCACTCCTTGTTGGGTGAGCATGATGTAATGTAATGTGTGATTGCCTGTGGCCTACCTGAGCACAACCAGCATGCACAGCAACCAACTCAGTGCTGCTGCACCAACAACTCCTCAAGGCATGGTGGATGCAAAGCAGCCGAACCAGGCTATGCAAGAACAGCAGCAGCAGATCTGTGGCTCAAGCAGCATCTAGAAGCTCTACTCCACATCAACCTCAGCCTCTCACCACGCTGGTTGATGTTGCCACGGATGGCCACAGTCTGCTCAGCAAGCTGCAAGCCCAGCCTGTTGCACAGCTTGGTGTACACCTGGCCCCACACATGTACAGACCGGGTGCGCTCACTGGCACAGCTGTTGGGTGCATGCTGATTAGCTTGGCAGTAGCAATGCACATGGAGATGGGGGAGCAGCAGCTGCCACGTTGAAGCAGAAGAACAGACGTGCCTCCACAGGAGCTGCCAACACCATCAACCGTTTCCTGACGCCGGTCAGCATGGGCATATGGGCAGCCAGCTTGTGGGACAGCGGCATCACGGTGAGGCGGCTACACTCCTTGTCCACCTCCCGGCAGGCAGGAGCGTTGGCCACCAAACATGGTGCTAACGCCTAACTTGTAGTACAGCACATTGCGCACCTACAGCACGACAGTCAGCGGCTAGGAGGACAAGCTTTGGCAGGCACATAGCATGCATGCGAGACGAATAAGCAGCATAGCATGGTCAGCTAACAAGCACTCAAGCATGATCTGCCCAGCCGGCGGCCGTTTGAGCAGACATGGAGGTCATAGCTGTAATGGGCAGCGCACAAAGTTGGGCAGCGCACAAGTTGTGCTCAGCGGCCCTCGCTGTGAGCAGGCGCACCACCTCATGAGTTCAGACATGCTGCAGAGCTGAATGCCCCTTCAACACACCTGCAACAGGAAATAGGCACGAACTGGCAGGAGCCTAAATGCTGCAGCAGCAGTGTCATTATCAAGTGAATCATCATCTGACCGTTAGGGTTGCAGTTGCGGCAAGTCCTGCAGCCGCAGCGGTTGCAGGCGCTTCTCATGCAATCTTTCAAAAAACATTGCATGCTCCACCCAACCAGGAGTGGGAACCCCATTCAGGAGCCAACGAGAGGCTCATTGGGGGGGGGGGGGAACTCAGAATATATAATCATCATCAGAACAAACAGAAGAATCAGCAGAGAAAAATTCGTCCGCTGCATCGATAGCTTGAGCAACAGAAACCGAAGACAAGAAGGACTCAGGGTCCGCCTCGGTGGCAGCGCACAAATAGCAACAATGCACAAAGGCAGCCACAAGAGCAGGTTGTTGCCGCATAAAGTTCATCATATGCGAACCACCTGGCTGAAAGGCTATACTACCCCACGTATGTGACAGACCTCCAAATGGTTCAAAAAGGCAAGCAAAACGCTCGCAAACTGGCGCGTACAAAGGACACTCAAAAACCATGTGATTACTTCCTCGACCTGACCCAAGTGGCATCCAGGGCGTTGGCATGTCCGATCATACCGCACCAAAGGCGGACGGTGCCACCTACCAGTGCATACACGCAGATCATGGGCACCAAGTTGGAAACGAGCCAGAGAACCAACGTTGTGTTAACATGTCCCTATCGAGCCCAGCGGTCTGCAAAGCATATTGGGGGCACCAAGACTCAGGACGCACAGACTGCAAGTTTTCACCCGAGCAAGCAGCAAACCATCGTTCATATGTACTGTAAATTCCAGCCCGGTGACAGCAACAAAACACATGGTCACACGTCCTATGCCTCTCCCTAAAGCCTGCCTGACCCAGGCTCGGAACCCATGCTGTTCACAATAAGCTGAAAGCCTCTTCTCAATCAGCATGCTGAACATTTTGCCCATCACAGAGCCGACAGCAATGCCGCGATAGTTGTCCAGTACACTAGGGTCGCCTTTTTTGAACACAGCTGACAGGTACGCAGAACACCAAACGCCCCGGCACCTGGCCACACTTATACACTGCCGAGAACAACTCACTCAAATCCTCATGTAATAGATACACATGCTTCTGATACCCTTCGCTGGTGACATAGGCTGCATAAGCTCCCTTGAAGAGCTCGCCCCGCAGTCCATCAGGACCAGGCATACGACCGTTATGCATCCGCAACAACACTGATTCCACCTCGTCGGCAGCAAAAGGCTCATTCAGATGAGCTGCAGCTGCAACAGCTGGCCCGTCCTGGCACTCAGAGAGCAGCTTCGACATGAAAGAAGCAACCGACGCTCCTCCTCAGGTAAGCTGTGTTGTCCAGGGGACCCATACAACGCACGCCAGTGCCTATCAACAGCACCCATATCCTGAAGCATACACGACATCTTTCGACCCTTGTAAGCAGTCCAAAACCGCTCGGGTTGTATCGTAGATCATCCAAAAGACGTGCCTGCCACTGCTTCTCACAATGCCTCTTGGCGCGGCGCTTAGCTGCATTAAACACCTTGCGTGCTGCTGCCGCTGCATGCGAGTTATGGTTGCGCACTGCAACACGTAGTGCTGCCCACTCTTGCTTGCAATGCGGAAACCAACGTTTGGCTGCTCGACCATCCCCAGCCCGCACACACTGTCCACCGCCGCTGACACCAAAGATAGGTTCAGCCACATTCCTAATCGCATCACACCACGCCTCACACGCTGCAGACACCTGACTAGGAGACACATGACACCCACGCACTTGTTGTAGAGCGGCTTCCCTGGCCAAAACACAGTCATGCGTCTTGAGCGCAGCAACATAACGCGACCTTTTGCTGGGGTCCCATCTGATGCACCGCACAGGTGGCATGCTTGCAAAGGGCTGAAGCTCCTCAACTGGAGGTTCCGGGACACTCAAAGCACACACCAACATGTTGTGATCCGACAGACCTGACGAGGGAACAACCGCAAAATTGGCCACACGAGACAAAAGCGATCGCGACACTATACCATAGTCAAGCACACTCGTACTAGCAACTGCATGTTGTTTGCTCTTCTTGTTGCTGCTGCTGCTGTGGTTACTGCTATTGCCGCCACCTGTCACCGCTGGCCTGCGCGAAACAAAAGTTGCAGCCCCGGAGAGGTCCCCATCTGTCCTGCCATTTAGTATCACGCTGTTGGTAGCTGCACACAACGCCAAAAGCTGCTGTCCAAAGTGGCACACAGAGCGTGCATCAGAATTTTTCCTGGCAGGCACCGCCACAGATGCCACCTGCCCTGCCAGAACGCCCATTGAATCGAGCACTTGCTCAGCAGCACTGCCAGTATCATCTGCCGTGGCCGTGTGCGCATTAAAATCACCAAAAAGGCACACCTCGCCAAGCGCCTGGAATGCCGCCACATCCGCCTGCATGTCGCTGAAAACCTCCTGCCATGACCCTGCACCCAGTTGCTTCCACTCAACAGAGTCTACGGGGGGTATGTACACACACGCCACAAAGAAAGAGACACGCCCAGGCAGATCAAAACGCAACCACATCACATAGTCAGCCTTCTTCACTACAGAGCATCGCTGTGCCCACTTATGCCGGATCAGAGCAACCATACCTTGGCCCTTACCAGCGCCCCGCTCAGAGCGGTTCACTCGGGGCTGTCCCGCAACACACTGAAAGCCAGGGAAAACCTCAGGCAGCTCCTCTCGTCCCACTTCAACCATTAGTACCAGATCAAACATCCAGAAGTTGTTGCAGCGCTTAGAAACCTCAGCGAGCTTACCCGCACTGAGCACATCAGCATTCCAAAAGCACACATTCAGCACATCAGCATTCCAAAAGCACACAATATAGCCAAGCTGATTTGTCAACCCAGCATGCTTGTGCGTACCAGCAGAGCAGAGCCCATTATGTTAATCGTGACACAGGCACAGGGCGGCGTATATGCCGACATCGGATAATGTCCGCGGCGGGCGCCGCAACAGGAGGATGCGAAGACATCCCGACAAGCTGTTTAATAAACCAGAATAACACCTGTGCTCCAACAAAGCTTGCCAGGCTTCGCTGCAACATTTGCCACATCAAAAGCAGAAACAATCACCCACAAAACAACATGCCTCCCACCTATGCAACATCGCCGGCTGATATGCTTGATTTGGAATAATTCAAAACTATAAAATAAATTTCCAAAAACAATATGCTGGGTATTTGCGTCACACAGTGCATTTGTGTGGCACCATATTGTTCTTGCTCTTCGGAGCGGCCTTCGGTAGTTTGAACAAGGTCTGCCGCGAAGCCATAAATTATAACAAATATAGCCAAGCTGATATTTGTCAACCCAGCATGCTTTTGCGTACCAGCAGAGCAGAGCCCATTATATTAATTGTGACACAGGCACAAAACAAATAAACACAGGCACAGGGCGGCGTATATGCCGACATCGGTTAATGTCCGCGGCGGGCGGCGCAACAGAAGAAAGCGAAGACATCCCGACAAGCTGTTTGATAAACCATAATAACACCTGTGCTCCAACAAAGCTTGCCAGGCTTCGCTGCAACATTTGCCACATCAAAAGCAGAAACAATAACCCACAAAACAACATGCCTCCCACCTATGCAACATCGCCGGCTGATATGCTTGATTTGGAAGAATTCAAAACTTCAAAATAAATTCCCAAAAACATTACGCTGGGTATTTGCGTCACACAGTGCATCTGTGTGGCACCATATTGTTCTTGCTCTTCGGAGCGGCCTTCGGTAGTTTGAACAAGGTCTGCCGCGAATCCATAAAATATCTCAAAGGGGAGAGTGTCGTGGGGTGGGTGTGAGAACAGGTTGCCCCATTCCCTCTTGGATAATTTTTGAAGTAGGGTTGCGGTTTGCTTAGTCGAGCCAATGTAACACTGCTTTGCCAAAAAAAAAAAAAAAAAAAAAAAAAAGAAATCCATAAAATATAACAAATGTAGCCAAGCTGATATTTGTCAACCCAGCATGCTTTTGTGTACCAGCAGAGCAGAGCCCTTTATATTAATTGTGACACAGGCACAGGGTGGCGTATATGCCGACATCGGTTAATGTCGGCGGCGGGCGCCGCAACAGGAGGAAGCGAAGACATCCCGACAAATTTGAAAAAAAAAGACAAAATAAAAGACAAGCTTTTTAATACATCAGAATAACACCTGTGCTCCAACAAAGCTTGCCAGGCTTTGCTGCAACATTTGCCACATCAAAGCAGAAACAATCACCTACAAAACAACATGCCTCTCACCTATGCAACATCGCCGGCTGATATGCTTGATTTGGAATAATTCAAAACTTCAAAAAAAAATTCCAAAAACAATATGCTGGGTATTTGCGTCACACAGTGCATCTGTGTGGCACCATACTGTTCTTGCTCTCCGGAGCGGCCTTCGGTTGTTTGAACAAGGTCTGCCGCGAATCCAAAAAGAAAATAAATATAGCCAAGCTGATTTGTCAACCCAGCATGCTTGTGCGTATCAGCAGAGCAGAGCCCATTATATTAATCGTGACACAGGCACAGATGCCGCATATCTCATAGGTGTATGTTCGGTCAATAGCAGGATGTGCTTTGCATGAAGTGGAGAGTCTATGAATAGTCAGGGGGTGGTTGTCTGTGTCGACAATCCGTCACCTATAACTAGGCGTCTTGTGTGTGTGTCGTAATGCTGCCTGTAAAGTGCAGCTTTTAGAGGTGTGCACCATGCATTGATAGCTGACAGTTCATAATGGACAGCTTTTGTTTTAAGGGCCAGTCACGGTCTGTCACACATCACAGGACGTCATTGCGTGACTGTGATTTTAGTGGAGTCTGGGCACTCGGTCAGGTCCTGGATGCCTTTCGGGGCTGCCCCGCACGGGGCTGTCTGCATGATCGTGTGACAGCGTCTCTTGGTACAAGAGACCTGTGGGGTGAGTGCGGAACAGGTTGCCTCACTCTCTCAATGGATCTTTTTATGGAGCAAGTGCACAGTTATTTAGGTCAGCCCTTGTAACGTTCTTGCTTCAACAAAAAAAAAAAAAAACAAAAAAAAAAAAAAAACACAGGCACAGGGCGGCGTATATGCCGACATCGGATAATGTCCGCGGCGGGCGCCGCAACAGGAGGATGCGAAGACATCCCGACAAGCTGTTTAATAAACCAGAATAACACCTGTGCTCCAACAAAGCTTGCCAGGCTTCGCTGCAACATTTGCCACATCAAAAGCAGAAACAATCACCCACAAAACAACATGCCTCCCACCTATGCAACATCGCCGGCTGATATGCTTGATTTGGAAGAATTCAAAACTATAAAATAAATTTCCAAAAACAATATGCTGGGTATTTGCGTCACACAGTGCATTTCCATTTGGGTGGCGCGCTGCAGCAGCATCAGGGCTGGCGTGACTGTGGCCAGTGCAGATGGCAGCGATGGCAGCGGCAGCCACAATGCAGGCAGCAATTCGCAATCTCAGAGCCACAACAACAGCGATGCGGAGGACAGCAGCAGCAGCAGCAGCAGCATGGACAGCCAACGGGGTACAGCTGGCGAGCCGGGCAGCTCATCATACGCTGCTAAGGCTGTGGCGTGCAGGTTTCTGGCAGAGCTGCGGCAGCAAATTCAGAGGGAGTGGGATAGGGTGGAAGTAGATGTTAGGATAGGTTGTGGGATACCGTTTGCATGGCTGCAGGGGAGGTCGCCTGAGATCAAACTTGTTGACTTTGAGCAGAAGTGGGGAGCACTGTATAGGATGGGCGCCGTCTGCTGCTGCTGGATGACCTCAGTGTGTGGGCGCCGCCAGCAGGGCAGCAGCAGATGTGGACGCAGCTGCGTCTGCTGCTGCTGGAATCCATTTGGGTGGTGCGCTGCAGCAGCATCAGGGCTGGCGCGACTGTGGCCAGTGCAGATGCAAAAAAAAAAAAAAAAAAAAAAAAAAAAAAAAAAAGGGCAGATGCCAGCGATGGCAGCGGCAGCCACAATGCAGGCAGCAATTCGCAATCTCAGAGCCACAACAACAGCGATGCGGACAATGGATCTTTTTATGGAGCAAGTGCACAGTTATTTAGGTCAGCCCTTGTAACGTTCTTGCTTCAAAAAAAAAAAAAAAAAAAAAAAAAAAAAAAAGCGATGCGGAGGACAGCAGCAGCAGCAGCATGGACAGCCAACGGGGTACAGCTGGCGAACCGGGCAGCTCATCATACGCTGCTAAGGCTGTGGCGTGCAGGTTTCTGGCAGAGCTGCGGCAGCAAATTCAGAGGGAGTGGGATAGGGTGGAAGTAGATGTTAGGATAGGTTGTGGGATACCGTTTGCATGGCTGCAGGCAGGTCGCCTGAGATCAAACTTGTTGACTTTGAGCAGAAGTGGGGAGCGCTGTATAGGATGGGCGCAAATGGTCGCATCAAGGTGCGGGCCAGCGCGGCTGGCATGTGAGGGATGGGTTGGGCACGGGTCCGTTGGAGTAGTGGCTGTCGTTCCTCGTTGTGATGTGTTGCAACATAGTATGGCAAAGGCAAAGTTGATGGCTGGGTTACGTTATGTATGCATGCGTGTGGGTAGCAGAGTACGATGGTGTGTGCAGGCATGTGTAGATAAGTTTGTGTGTGTGGTTTTGTGTGTCTGTGTTGGTGTCATTTTCTGCAGAACGCCACATATCTCATAGGTGTAGGTTCGGTCAATAGCAGGATGTGCTTTGCATGAAGTGGAGAGTCTATGAATAGTCAGATGGTGATTGTCTGTGTCGACAATCCGTCACCTGTAAATAGGCGTCTTGTGTGTGTGTCGTATTGTTGCCTGTGAAGTGCAGCTTTTAGAGGTGTGCAAGTCACCATGCATTGATAGCTGACAGTTACACTATGGACAGCTTTTGTTTCAAGGGCCAGTCACGGTCTGTCACTCATCACAGGACGTCATTGCGTGACTGTGATTTTAGTGGAGTCTGGGCACTCGGTCAGGTCCTGGATGCCTTTCGGGGCTGCCCCGCACGGGGCTGTCTGCATGATCGTGTGACAGCGTCTCTTGGTACAAGAGACCTGTGGGGTGAGTGCGGAACAGGTTGCCTCACTCTCTCAATGGATCATTTTATGGAGCAAGTGCACAGTTATTTAGGTCAGCCCTTGTAACGTTCTTGCTTCAAAAAAAAAAAAAAAAAAAAAATATAGGATGGGCGCAAATGGTCGCATCAAGGTGCGGGCCAGCGCGGCTGGCATGTGAGGGATGGATTGGGCACGGGTCCGTTGGAGTAGTGGCTGTCGTTCCTCGTTGTGATGTGTTGCAAAATAGTATGGCAAAGGCTAAGTTGATAGCTGGGTTACGTTATGTATGCATGCGTGTGGGTAGCAGAGTACGATGATGTGTGCAGGAATGTGCAGATAAGTTTGTGTGTGTGGTTTTGTGTGTCTGTGTTGGTGTCATTTTCTACAGAATGCCGCATATCTCATAGGTGTAGGTTCGGTCAATAGCAGGATGTGCTTTGCATGAAGTGGAGAGTCTATGAATAGTTTTTTTTTTTTTTTTTTTTTTTTTTTTTTTTTTTTTTTTTTGAAGCAAGAACGTTACAAGGGCTGACCTAAATAACTGTGCACTTGCTCCATAAAATGATCCATTGTCTATGAATAGTCAGGGGGTGGTTGTCTGTGTCGACAATCCGTCACCTATAACTAGGCGTCTTGTGTGTGTGTCGTAATGCTGCCTGTAAAGTGCAGCTTTTAGAGGTGTGCACCATGCATTGATAGCTGACAGTTCATAATGGACAGCTTTTGTTTCAAGGGCCAGTCACGGTCTGTCACACATCACAGGACGTCATTGCGTGACTGTGATTTTAGTGGAGTCTGGGCACTCGGTCAGGTCCTGGATGCCTTTCGGGGCTGCCCCGCACGGGGCTGTCTGCATGATCGTGTGACAGCGTCTCTTGGTACAAGAGACCTGTGGGGTGAGTGCGGAACAGGTTGCCTCACTCTCTCAATGGATCTTTTTATGGAGCAATTGCACAGTTATTTAGGTCAGCCCTTGTAACGTTCTTGCTTCAAAAAAAAAAAAAAAAAAAAAAAAAAAAAAACAGTGCATTTGTGTGGCACCATATTGTTCTTGCTCTTCGGAGCGGCCTTCAGTAGTTTGAACAAGGTCTGCCGCGAAGCCATAAATTATAACAAATATAGCCAAGCTGATATTTGTCAACCCAGCATGCTTTTGCGTACCAGCAGAGCAGAGCCCATTATATTAATTGTGACACAGGCACAAAACAAATAAACACAGGCACAGGGCGGCGTATATGCCGACATCGGTTAATGTCCGCGGCGGGCGGCGCAACAGAAGAAAGCGAAGACATCCCGACAAGCTGTTTGATAAACCATAATAACACCTGTGCTCCAACAAAGCTTGCCGGGCTTCGCTGCAACATTTGCCACATCAAAAGCAGAAACAATCACCCACAAAACAACATGCCTCCCACCTATGCAACATCGCCGGCTGATATGCTTGATTTGGAGAGATTCCAAACTTTAAAATATATTGCTAAAACAATATGCTGGGTATTTGCGTCACACAGTGCATCTGTGTGGCACCATAATGATCTTGCTCTTCGGAGCGGCCTTCGGTAGTTTGAACAAGGTATGCCGCGAATCCATAAAATATAACGAATATAGCCAAGCTGATATTTGCCAACCCAGCATGCTTTTGCGTACCAGCAGAGCAGAGCCCTTTATATTAATTGTGACACAGGCAAAAAAAAAAAAAAAAAAAAAAATTGTGACACAGGCACAGGGCGGCGTATATGCCGACATCAGTTAATGCCCGCGGCGGGCGCCGCATCAGGAGGAAGCGAAGACATACCGATAAAATAAAAGACAAGCAGTTTAATAAACTAGAAAAACACACGTGTGCTCTAACAGAGCTTGCCAGGCTTCGCTGCAACATTTGCCACATCAAAAGCAGAACCAACAGGCAGAGCAGCGGCGGCTGCGCAAGGATGTTGCGACAGCCTACAGGCAGCACAGGTGGCAGCGCACAGCACGAACACAAACTGACATCCTGGATGCAGAACAGCGCCTGACGGAATATGAAGAACAGCAGCGCCGGCGGCAGGGGGCTGCAGGTGATGCGTTGTGGGATATACATGGCGACGGGCAGCCCAGCTTCTGGGGATATAGGCTGGGTAAGGAAATCCCACAGCAGCAGTACATCAGCACAGTGGCTGCAGCAGACGGCAGCACAGTATCCACGCGCAAAAAAATTTCCCAAAAACAATATGCTGGGTAATTGCGTCACACAGTGCATCTGTGTGGCACCATATTGTTCTTGCTCTTCGGAGCGGCCTTCGGTAGTTTGAACAAGGTCTGCCGCGAATCCAAAAAAAATAAAAATTATGGCCAAGCTGATTTGTCAACCCAGCATGCTTTTGCGTACCAGCAGAGCGAAGCCCTTTCTATTATTCGTGACACAGGCACAGGGCGGCGTATATGCCGACATCGGTTAATGTCGGCGGCGGGCGCCGCAACAGGAGGAAGCGAAGACATCCCGACAAGCTGTTTAATAAACCAGAATAACACCTGTGCTCCAACAAAGCTTGCCAGGCTTCGCTGCAACATTTGCCACATTCAAAATAATTTCCCAAAAACAATATTTTGGGCAATTGCGTCACACAGTGCATCTGTGTGGCACCATACTGTTCTTGCTCTCCGGAGCGGCCTTCGGTAGTTTGAACAAGGTCTGCCGCGAATCCAAAAAAAATAAAAATTATAGCCAAGCTGATTTGTCAACCCAGCATGCTTTTGCGTACCAGCAGAGCGAAGCCCTTTCTATTAATCGTGATCCATGGGTGCTGTCAATGCCAGGCAGCACCGCTGGGTGGCGAGTTATCAGCAGCTGAAAGACACCCAACTGCCGAGGCGGCTGCGAGTGTTTGGCTGGCGGCTTCTGCATGCAGGAGTGAAGGTAGGCGCACGGCGCATGCTGGCATCCAGCAGGCACGCGCCGGCTCACTTTACGTGTCCAGCACAGCAGTGTCAGCAGCCGCAGCAACTGGAGACCCTCACCCACTTGTTAGTGGAGTGCCCTGTAGCTGCAGCAGCATGGCAGTGGTACGCGCAACAGGTGTGGCAGCGTGTGCAGCCCGGAGCAGTAATCCCTGTTAATAACAGCCGTCTGCTGCTGCTGGATGACCTCAGTGTGTGGGCGCCGCCAGCAGGGCAGCAGCAGATGTGGACGCAGCTGCGTCTGCTGCTGCTGGAATCCATTTGGGTGGTGCGCTGCAGCAGCATCAGGGCTGGCGCGACTGTGGCCAGTGCAGATGCCAGCGATGGCAGCGGCAGCCACAATGCAGGCAGCAATTCGAAATCTCAGAGCCACAACAACAGCGATGCGGAGGACAGCAGCAGCAGCAGCATGGACAGCCAACGGGGTACATGGACATGGCTGTGGCGTGCAGGTCGCCTGAGATCAAACTTGTTGACTTTGCTGTCAGCTTGCTGCAGTTCACGCCAAAGGTGGCAACATGCAGGCTGCTGCAGGAGCAATGCAGTCGGCAGTGCAAAGAGGGATGGGTATCAGGTGTCGGCATGCGCCCGCGCCTGTGGCGCAACCGCCTAGGTGCTGAGGCGCCACAGGACGGCTTGCAGGAGATGGAGGCAGCTCAGAAACGGTCCTTCCAGCAAATGCAGCAAAGTAGCGAGGCGCCTGGCAATCGCAGCAGCAGCAGCAGTGACAGCCAGCGGTTTAGCGATGCAGCTATGATGGCAGCTTACCATGCGTCCTGGATGGATCCGTCCAGGGAGCGGGAGCTGCCAAGACAGCGCGCAGCAACAGCAGCAGCAGTAGTCACGGCTCAGCGGCAGCAACAGGAGCAGCAACAGCAGCGCATCAGCTGCCCAGCACACAATGATCTACTGGACCCGATCACTCAATCCATGGGTGCTGTCAATGCCAGGCAGCACCGCTGGGTGGTAAGTTATCAGCGGCTGAAAGACACCCAGCTGCCGAAGCGGCTGCGAGTGTTTGGCTGGCGGATTCTGCATGCAGGAGTGAAGGTAGGCGCACGGCGCATGCTGGCATCCAGCAGGCGCGCGCCGGCTCACTTTACCTGCCCAGCACAGCAGTGTCAGCAGCCGCAGCAACTGGAGACCCTCACCCACTTGTTAGTGGAGTGCCCTGTAGCTGCAGCAGCATGGCAGTGGTACGCGCAACAGGTGTGGCAGCGTGTGCAGCCCGGAGCAGTGGTCCCTGTTAATAACAGCCGTCTGCTGCTGCTGGATGACTTCAGTGTGTGGGCGCCGCCAGCAGGGCAGCAGCAGATGTGGACGCAGCTGCGTCTGCTGCTGCTGGAATCCATTTGGGTGGTGCGCTGCAGCAGCATCAGGGCTGGCGTGACTGTGGCCAGTGCAGATGGCAGCGATGGCAGCGGCAGCCACAATGCAGGCAGCAACTCGCAATCTCAGAGCCACAACAACAGCGATGCGGAGGACAGCAGCAGCAGCAGCAGCAGCATGGACAGCCAACGGGGTACAGCTGGCGAGCCGGGCAGCTCATCATACGCTGCTAAGGCTGTGGCGTGCAGGTTTCTGGCAGAGCTGCGGCAGCAAATTCAGAGGGAGTGGGATAGGGTGGAAGTAGATGTTAGGATAGGTTGTGGGATACCGTTTGCATGGCTGCAGGGGAGGTCGCCTGAGATCAAACTTGTTGACTTTGAGCAGAAGTGGGGAGCACTGTATAGGATGGGCGCAAATGGTCGCATCAAGGTGCGGGCCAGTGCGGCTGGCATGTGAGGGATGGATTGGGCACGGGTCCGTTGGAGTAGTGGCTGTCGTTCCTCGTTGTGATGTGTTGCAAAATAGTATGGCAAAGGCTAAGTTGATAGCTGGGTTACGTTATGTATGCATGCGTGTGGGTAGCAGAGTACGATGATGTGTGCAGGAATGTGCAGATAAGTTTGTGTGTGTGGTTTTGTGTGTCTGTGTTGGTGTCATTTTCTACAGAATGCCGCATATCTCATGGGTGTATGTTCGGTCAATAGCAGGATGTGCTTTGCATGAAGTGGAGAGTCTATGAATAGTCAGGGGGTGGTTGTCTGTGTCGACAATCCGTCACCTATAACTAGGCGTCTTGTGTGTGTGTCGTAATGCTGCCTGTAAAGTGCAGCTTTTAGAGGTGTGCACCATGCATAGATAGCTGACAGTTCATAATGGACAGCTTTTGTTTTAAGGGCCAGTCACGGTCTGTCACACATCACAGGACGTCATTGCGTGACTGTGATTTTAGTGGAGTCTGGGCACTCGGTCAGGTCCTGGATGCCTTTCGGGGCTGCCCCGCACGGGGCTGTCTGCATGATCGTGTGACAGCGTCTCTTGGTACAAGAGACCTGTGGGGTGAGTGCGGAACAGGTTGCCTCACTCTCTCAATGGATCTTTTTATGGAGCAAGTGCACAGTTATTTAGGTCAGCCCTTGTAACGTTCTTGCTTCAAAAAAAAAAAAAAAAAAAAAAAAAAAAAAAAACTTGTTGACTTTGAGCAGAAGTGGGGAGCGCTGTATAGGATGGGCGCAAATGGTCGCATCAAGGTGCGGGCCAGCGCGGCTGGCATGTGAGGGATGGGTTGGGCACGGGTCCGTTGGAGTAGTGGCTGTCGTTCCTCGTTGTGATGTGTTGCAACATAGTATGGCAAAGGCAAAGTTGATGGCTGGGTTACGTTATGTATGCATGCGTGTGGGTAGCAGAGTACGATGGTGTGTGCAGGCATGTGTAGATAAGTTTGTGTGTGTGGTTTTGTGTGTCTGTGTTGGTGTCATTTTCTGCAGAACGCCACATATCTCATAGGTGTAGGTTCGGTCAATAGCAGGATGTGCTTTGCATGAAGTGGAGAGTCTATGAATAGTCAGATGGTGATTGTCTGTGTCGACAATCCGTCACCTGTAAATAGGCGTCTTGTGTGTGTGTCGTATTGTTGCCTGTGAAGTGCAGCTTTTAGAGGTGTGCAAGTCACCATGCATTGATAGCTGACAGTTACACTATGGACAGCTTTTGTTTCAAGGGCCAGTCACGGTCTGTCACTCATCACAGGACGTCATTGCGTGACTGTGATTTTAGTGGAGTCTGGGCACTCGGTCAGGTCCTGGATGCCTTTCGGGGCTGCCCCGCACGGGGCTGTCTGCATGATCGTGTGACAGCGTCTCTTGGTACAAGAGACCTGTGGGGTGAGTGCGGAACAGGTTGCCTCACTCTCTCAATGGATCATTTTATGGAGCAAGTGCACAGTTATTTAGGTCAGCCCTTGTAACGTTCTTTTTCCAAAAAAAAAAAAAAAAAAAAAAAAAAAAAAAAAAACTTGTTGACTTTGAGCAGAAGTGGGGAGCGCTGTATAGGATGGGCGCAAATGGTCGCATCAAGGTGCGGGCCAGCGCGGCTGGCATGTGAGGGATGGGTTGGGCACGGGTCCGTTGGAGTAGTGGCTGTCGTTCCTCGTTGTGATGTGTTGCAACATAGTATGGCAAAGGCAAAGTTGATGGCTGGGTTACGTTATGTATGCATGCGTGTGGGTAGCAGAGTACGATGGTGTGTGCAGGCATGTGTAGATAAGTTTGTGTGTGTGGTTTTGTGTGTCTGTGTTGGTGTCATTTTCTGCAGAACGCCACATATCTCATAGGTGTAGGTTCGGTCAATAGCAGGATGTGCTTTGCATGAAGTGGAGAGTCTATGAATAGTCAGATGGTGATTGTCTGTGTCGACAATCCGTCACCTGTAAATAGGCGTCTTGTGTGTGTGTCGTATTGTTGCCTGTGAAGTGCAGCTTTTAGAGGTGTGCAAGTCACCATGCATTGATAGCTGACAGTTACACTATGGACAGCTTTTGTTTCAAGGGCCAGTCACGGTCTGTCACTCATCACAGGACGTCATTGCGTGACTGTGATTTTAGTGGAGTCTGGGCACTCGGTCAGGTCCTGGATGCCTTTCGGGGCTGCCCCGCACGGGGCTGTCTGCATGATCGTGTGACAGCGTCTCTTGGTACAAGAGACCTGTGGGGTGAGTGCGGAACAGGTTGCCTCACTCTCTCAATGGATCATTTTATGGAGCAAGTGCACAGTTATTTAGGTCAGCCCTTGTAACGTTCTTGCTAAAAAAAAAAAAAAAAAAAAAAAAAAAAAAAAACTTGTTGACTTTGAGCAGAAGTGGGGAGCGCTGTATAGGATGGGCGCAAATGGTCGCATCAAGGTGCGGGCCAGCGCGGCTGGCATGTGAGGGATGGGTTGGGCACGGGTCCGTTGGAGTAGTGGCTGTCGTTCCTCGTTGTGATGTGTTTTTTTTTTTTTTTTTTTTTTTTTGGAAGCAAGAACGTTACAAGGGCTGACCTAAATAACTGTGCACTTGCTCCATAAAAAGATCCATTGAGAGAGTGAGGCAACCTGTTCCGCACTCACCCCACAGGTCTCTTGTACCAAGAGACGCTGTCACACGATCATGCAGACAGCCCCGTGCGGGGCAGCCCCGAAAGGCATCCAGGACCTGACCGAGTGCCCAGACTCCACTAAAATCACAGTCACGCAATGACGTCCTGTGATGTGTGACAGACCGTGACTGGCCCTTAAAACAAAAGCTGTCCATTATGAACTGTCAGCTATCAATGCATGGTGCACACCTCTAAAAGCTGCACTTTACAGGCAGCATTACGACACACACACACAAGACGCCTAGTTATAGGTGACGGATTGTCGACACAGACAACCACCCCCTGACTATTCATAGACTCTCCACTTCATGCAAAGCACATCCTGCTATTGACCGAACATACACCTATGAGATATGCGGCATTCTGTAGAAAATGACACCAACACAGACACACAAAACCACACACACAAACTTATCTGCACATTCCTGCACACATCATCGTACTCTGCTACCCACACGCATGCATACATAACGTAACCCAGCTATCAACTTAGCCTTTGCCATACTATTTTGCAACACATCACAACGAGGAACGACAGCCACTACTCCAACGGACCCGTGCCCAATCCATCCCTCACATGCCAGCCGCGCTGGCCCGCACCTTGATGCGACCATTTGCGCCCATCCTATACAGTGCTCCCCACTTCTGCTCAAAGTCAACAAGTTTGATCTCAGGCGACCTCCCCTGCAGCCATGCAAACGGTATCCCACAACCTATCCTAACATCTACTTCCACCCTATCCCACTCCCTCTGAATTTGCTGCCGCAGCTCTGCCAGAAACCTGCACGCCACAGCCTTAGCAGCGTATGATGAGCTGCCCGGCTCGCCAGCTGTACCCCGTTGGCTGTCCATGCTGCTGCTGCTGCTGCTGCTGTCCTCCGCATCGCTGTTGTTGTGGCTCTGAGATTGCGAATTGCTGCCTGCATTGTGGCTGCCGCTGCCATCGCTGCCATCTGCACTGGCCACAGTCACGCCAGCCCTGATGCTGCTGCAGCGCACCACCCAAATGGATTCCAGCAGCAGCAGACGCAGCTGCGTCCACATCTGCTGCTGCCCTGCTGGCGGCGCCCACACACTGAAGTCATCCAGCAGCAGCAGACGGCTGTTATTAACAGGGACCACTGCTCCGGGCTGCACACGCTGCCACACCTGTTGCGCGTACCACTGCCATGCTGCTGCAGCTACAGGGCACTCCACTAACAAGTGGGTGAGGGTCTCCAGTTGCTGCGGCTGCTGACACTGCTGTGCTGGGCAGGTAAAGTGAGCCGGCGCGCGCCTGCTGGATGCCAGCATGCGCCGTGCGCCTACCTTCACTCCTGCATGCAGAATCCGCCAGCCAAACACTCGCAGCCGCCTCGGCAGCTGGGTGTCTTTCAGCCGCTGATAACTTACCACCCAGCGGTGCTGCCTGGCATTGACAGCACCCATGGATTGAGTGATCGGGTCCAGTAGATCATTGTGTGCTGGGCAGCTGATGCGCTGCTGTTGCTGCTCCTGTTGCTGCCGCTGAGCCGTGACTACTGCTGCTGCTGTTGCTGCGCGCTGTCTTGGCAGCTCCCGCTCCCTGGACGGATCCATCCAGGACGCATGGTAAGCTGCCATCATAGCTGCATCGCTAAACCGCTGGCTGTCACTGCTGCTGCTGCTGCGATTGCCAGGCGCCTCGCTACTTTGCTGCATTTGCTGGAAGGACCGTTTCTGAGCTGCCTCCATCTCCTGCAAGCCGTCCTGTGGCGCCTCAGCACCTAGGCGGTTGCGCCACAGGCGCGGGCGCATGCCGACACCTGATACCCATCCCTCTTTGCACTGCCGACTGCATTGCTCCTGCAGCAGCCTGCATGTTGCCACCTTTGGCGTGAACTGCAGCAAGCTGACAGCAAACCCCATCCCCCATACACTAGGGTCTACGCGAATGTCTGCCCAAGCACCCACCAGGTACCATGACGGCGTGCTTCGCGATTGCTGCTGCTGCTGCTGCTGTTGCTGTCCCTGGTGCTGCTGCTGCTGCTGCTGCTGCTGCTGTTGCTGTTGCTGTCCCTGGTGCTGCTGCTGCTGCTGCTGCTGCTGCTGCTGTTCCTGCTGTTGCTGCTGTCGCGGCTGCTGCTGTTGCCATGCTGCTGGCTGCTGCAGCTGCTGCTGCTGATGTTCCTGCTGTTGTTGCTGTCTTGGCTGCCGCTGTTGCCGTGCTGCTGGCTGCTGCCGCTGCTGCTGCTGTCGCTGCTGCCGCTGCTGTTGTTGCCGCTGAAATGCAGGGTGCGGCACTGCTTTTACATCTACCACACAACATGGCGCCCATTGGAGGGCTGCTGTGTCCATTGGGACAGCTATCGTGGCCTTCAAGCTGCCATTCTGCTGCACCTTGTAGCACTTGGTGGTGCCATCTTGCTGCAACTGTTGTGCCCACTGCTGCTGCGTATCGGTCTGCCATGCACCTGTGCTGCCCTCCCGCAGAGTGCGCAGCCATGTCGGCGGCAGCACTATGCCATCTTGCTGCGGCTTTCCAGTTAGCTGCTGCTGCACCTGCCCCAGTGTGGTGCCTGCGCCGTGGCGCAGCTGAGCAGGGAGGGTGCCGGCTGCTGCCAACATCTGCCCATCTGAGCTGCTGCCCACGCTGTGGTTCCCCACTAGCAGCTGTTGTGATGTGTTGCAACATAGTATGGCAAAGGCAAAGTTGATGGCTGGGTTACGTTATGTATGCATGCGTGTGGGTAGCAGAGTACGATGGTGTGTGCAGGCATGTGTAGATAAGTTTGTGTGTGTGGTTTTGTGTGTCTGTGTTGGTGTCATTTTCTGCAGAACGCCACATATCTCATAGGTGTAGGTTCGGTCAATAGCAGGATGTGCTTTGCATGAAGTGGAGAGTCTATGAATAGTCAGATGGTGATTGTCTGTGTCGACAATCCGTCACCTGTAAATAGGCGTCTTGTGTGTGTGTCGTATTGTTGCCTGTGAAGTGCAGCTTTTAGAGGTGTGCAAGTCACCATGCATTGATAGCTGCCAGTTACACTATGGACAGCTTTTGTTTCAAGGGCCAGTCACGGTCTGTCACTCATCACAGGACGTCATTGCGTGACTGTGATTTTAGTGGAGTCTGGGCACTCGGTCAGGTCCTGGATGCCTTTCGGGGCTGCCCCGCACGGGGCTGTCTGCATGATCGTGTGACAGCGTCTCTTGGTACAAGAGACCTGTGGGGTGAGTGCGGAACAGGTTGCCTCACTCTCTCAATGGATCATTTTATGGAGCAAGTGCACAGTTATTTAGGTCAGCCCTTGTAACGTTCTTGCTTCAAAAAAAAAAAAAAAAAAAAAAAAAATATTAATCGTGACACAGGCACAGGGCGGCGTATATGCCGACATCGGTTAATGTCGGCGGCGGGCGCCGCAACAGGAGGAAGCGAAGACATCCGACAAGCTGTTTAATAAACCATAATAACACCTGTGCTTCAAAAAAAAAAAAAAAAAAAAAAAAAAAAAAAAATAACACCTGTGCTCCAACAAAGCTTGCCAGGCTTCGCTGCAACAATTGCCACATCAAAAGCAGAAACAATCACCCACAAAACAACATGCCTCCCACCTATGCAACATCGCCGGCTGATATGCTTGATTTGGAAGAATTCAAAACTTAAAAAAAAAATTCCCAAAAACAATATGCTGGGTATTTGCGTCACACAGTGCATCTGTGTGGCACCATATTGTTCTTGCTCTTCGGAGCGGCCTTCGGTAGTTTGAACAAGGTCTGCCGCGAATCCATAAAATATAACAAATATAGCCAAGCTGATATTTGTCAACCCAGCATGCTTTTGCGTACCAGCAGAGCAGAGCCCTTTATATTCATTGTGACACAGGCACAGGGCGGCGTATATGCCGACATCGGTTAATGCCCGCGGCGGGCGCCGCAACAGGAGGAAGCGAAGACATCCCGACAAATTAGAAAAAAAAAGACAAAATAAAAGACAAGCTTTTTAATATATCAGAATAACACCTGTGCTCCAACAAAGCTTGCCAGGCTTTGCTGCAACATTTGCCACATCAAAGCAGAAACAATCACCTACAAAACAACATGCCTCTCACCTATGCAACATCGCCGGCTGATATGCTTGATTTGGAATAATTCAAAACTTCAAAATAAATTCCCAAAAACAATATGCTGGATATTTGCGTCACACAGTGCATCTGTGTGGCACCATAATGTTCTTGCTCTTCGGAGCGGCCTTCGGTTGTTTGAACAAGGTCTGCCGCGAAGCCATAAAATATAACAAATATAGCCAAGCTGATATTTGTCAACCCAGCATGCTTTTGCGTACCAGCAGAGCAGAGCCCTTTATATTAATTGTGACACAGGCACAGGGCGGCGTATATGCCGACATCGGTTAATGCCCGCGGCGGGCGCCGCAACAGGAGGAAGCGAAGACATCCCGACAAATTAGAAAAAAAAAGACAAAATAAAAGACAAGCTTTTTAATACATCAGAATAACACCTGTGCTCCAACAAAGCTTGCCAGGCTTTGCTGCAACATTTGCCACATCAAAGCAGAAACAATCACCTACAAAACAACATGCCTCTCACCTATGCAACATCGCCGGCTGATATGCTTGATTTGGAGAAATTCAAAACTTCACAATAAATTCCCAAAAACAATATGCTGGGTATTTGCGTCACACAGTGCATCTGTGTGGCACCATAATGTTCTTGCTCTTCGGAGCGGCCTTCGGTTGTTTGAACAAGGTCTGCCGCGAAGCCATAAAATATAACAAATATAGCCAAGCTGATATTTGTCAACCCAGCATGCTTTTGCGTACCAGCAGAGCAGAGCCCATTATATTAATTGTGACACAGGCACAAAACAAATAAACACAGGCACAGGGCGGCGTATATGCCGACATCGGTTAATGTCCGCGGCGGGCGGTGCAACAGAAGAAAGCGAAGACATCCCGACAAGCTGTTTAATAAACCATAATAACACCTGTGCTCCAACAAAGCTTGCCAGGCTTCGCTGCAACATTTGCCACATCAAAAGCAGAAACAATCACCCACAAAACAACATGCCTCCCACCTATGCAACATCGCCGGCTGATATGCTTGATTTGGAAGAATTCAAAACTTCAAAATAAATTCCCAAAAACAATATGCTGGGTATTTGCGTCACACAGTGCATCTGTGTGGCACCATATTGTTCTTGCTCTTCGGAGCGGCCTTCGGTAGTTTGAACAAGGTCTGCCGCGAATCCATAAAATATAACAAATATAGCCAAGCTGATATTTGTCAACCCAGCATGCTTTTGTGTACCAGCAGAGCAGAGCCCTTTATATTTATTGTGACACAGGCACAGGGCGGCGTATATGCCGACATCGGTTAATTTCGGCGGCGGGCGCCGCAACAGGAGGAAGCGAAGACATCCCGACAAATTTGAAAAAAAAAGACAAAATAAAAGACAAGCTTTTTAATAAACCAGAATAACACCTGTGCTCCAACAAAGCTTGCCAGGCTTTGCTGCAACATTTGCCACATCAAAGCAGAAACAATCACCTACAAAACAACATGCCTCTCACCTATGCAACATCGCCGGCTGATATGCTTGATTTGGAGAAATTCAAAACTTCACAATAAATTCCCAAAAACAATATGCTGGGTATTTGCGTCACACAGTGCATCTGTGTGGCACCATAATGTTCTTGCTCTTCGGAGCGGCCTTCGGTTGTTTGAACAAGGTCTGCCGCGAAGCCATAAAATATAACAAATATAGCCAAGCTGATATTTGTCAACCCAGCATGCTTTTGCGTACCAGCAGAGCAGAGCCCATTATATTAATTGTGACACAGGCACAAAACAAATAAACACAGGCACAGGGCGGCGTATATGCCGACATCGGTTAATGTCCGCGGCGGGCGGTGCAACAGAAGAAAGCGAAGACATCCCGACAAGCTGTTTAATAAACCATAATAACACCTGTGCTCCAACAAAGCTTGCCAGGCTTCGCTGCAACATTTGCCACATCAAAAGCAGAAACAATCACCCACAAAACAACATGCCTCCCACCTATGCAACATCGCCGGCTGATATGCTTGATTTGGAAGAATTCAAAACTTCAAAATAAATTCCCAAAAACAATATGCTGGGTATTTGCGTCACACAGTGCATCTGTGTGGCACCATATTGTTCTTGCTCTTCGGAGCGGCCTTCGGTAGTTTGAACAAGGTCTGCCGCGAATCCATAAAATATAACAAATATAGCCAAGCTGATATTTGTCAACCCAGCATGCTTTTGTGTACCAGCAGAGCAGAGCCCTTTATATTTATTGTGACACAGGCACAGGGCGGCGTATATGCCGACATCGGTTAATGTCGGCGGCGGGCGCCGCAACAGGAGGAAGCGAAGACATCCCGACAAATTTGAAAAAAAAGACAAAATAAAAGACAAGCTTTTTAATAAACCAGAATAACACCTGTGCTCCAACAAAGCTTGCCAGGCTTTGCTGCAACATTTGCCACATCAAAGCAGAAACAATCACCTACAAAACAACATGCCTCTCACCTATGCAACATTGCCGGCTGATATGCTTGATTTGGAATAATTCAAAACTTCAAAATAAAATCCCAAAAACAATATGCTGGGTATTTGCGTCACACACTGCATCTGTGTGGCACCATAATGTTCTTGCTCTTCGGAGCGGCCTTCGGTAGTTTGAACAAGGTATGCCGCGAATCCATAAAATATAACAAATATAGCCAAGCTGATATTTGCCAACCCAGCATGCTTTTGCGTACCAGCAGAGCAGAGCCCTTTATTGAACTGTGGCACAGGCACAAAACAAATAAACACAGGACAGGGCGGCGTATATGCCGACATCGGTTAATGTCCGTGGCGGGCGCCGCAACAGGAGGAAGCGAAGACATCCCGACAAGCTGTTTAATAACCATAATAACACCTGTGCTCCAACAAAGCTTGACAGGCTTCGCAGCAACATTTGCCACATCAAAAGCAAAAACAATTACCCACAAAACTTTTTTTTTTTTTTGGCAAAGCAGTGTTACATTGGCTCGACTGAGCAAACCGCAACCCTACTTCAAAAATTATCCAAAAATTATCCAAAAAAAAAAAAAAAAAAAAAAAAAAAAAATTATCCAAGAGGGAATGGGGCAACCTGTTCTCACACCCACCCCACGACACTCTCCCCTTTGAGAGGTGCCGTCACAAGGTCATGCAGATAGCTGCGCGAAGAGCAGCCAATGAGGCATCCAGGACCCGACCCGACCAAGTGCCCAGTATCCACTATAACCACAGCCATCCATGAAGTGGCTGCAGTTTGCCACAGGTCATGACTTGCCACTGAAGGCGATGCCCACAACCTGGCTACTGATGATGTTTAGAAGTCGCCAGCAGATACAACTAGAACTGCTGGTGGGCAACCACAGTGTGGGCAGCTGCACTGATGGGGCCATGCTGTCAGCTGTGGGCAGCCTGCCTGCGGACATGCCTAAGAGTGCAGCCACAACACTGGGTCAGGTGCAGCAGCAGTTGACAGGACAGCCAGCACAAGATGGTATTGTGATACCGCCTGCATGGTGGCACACACTGCAGCATGGCACTGCCAGTGTGTGGCAGGTAGATCCACAGCAGCAGCTTGTGCAGCACACAGTGTCAGGAGAAGTGAAGATGTACAAGGTGTCGCAGGAAGGCAGCTTGAAGGAGACAGATGCAGCTCCCATGGACACCGAGGACCTGCAGTGGGTGCCTTGCTGCGTTGTCGATACGGCAGCAGTGCTACACCCTACCTTCTTGCTTGAGCAGCAGCAGCAGCAACAGCAGCAGCAGCAACGTGAACAACAGCAGCATGTGAGGGATGGGTTGGGCACGGGTCCGTTGGAGTAGTGGCTGTCGTTCCTCGTTGTGATGTGTTGCAACATAGTATGGCAAAGGCAAAGTTGATGGCTGGGTTACGTTATGTATGCATGCGTGTGGGTAGCAGAGTACGATGGTGTGTGCAGGCATGTGTAGATAAGTTTGTGTGTGTGGTTTTGTGTGTCTGTGTTGGTGTCATTTTCTGCAGAACGCCACATATCTCATAGGTGTAGGTTCGGTCAATAGCAGGATGTGCTTTGCATGAAGTGGAGAGTCTATGAATAGTCAGATGGTGATTGTCTGTGTCGACAATCCGTCACCTGTAAATAGGCGTCTTGTGTGTGTGTCGTATTGTTGCCTGTGAAGTGCAGCTTTTAGAGGTGTGCAAGTCACCATGCATTGATAGCTGACAGTTACACTATGGACAGCTTTTGTTTCAAGGGCCAGTCACGGTCTGTCACTCATCACAGGACGTCATTGCGTGACTGTGATTTTAGTGGAGTCTGGGCACTCGGTCAGGTCCTGGATGCCTTTCGGGGCTGCCCCGCACGGGGCTGTCTGCATGATCGTGTGACAGCGTCTCTTGGTACAAGAGACCTGTGGGGTGAGTGCGGAACAGGTTGCCTCACTCTCTCAATGGATCATTTTATGGAGCAAGTGCACAGTTATTTAGGTCAGCCCTTGTAACGTTCTTGCTTCAAAAAAAAAAAAAAAAAAAAAAAAAAAAAAAAAAACAACAGCAGCAGCAACGGCGGCAGCAGCAGCAGCAGGGGCATCAGCAACAGCCACAGCAGCGCCAGCAGCAACAGCAACAGCAGCAGCAGCAGCAGCAGCAGCAGCAGCAGCAGCAAGGGCAACAGCAGCAACGCCTCCAGCAGCAGCAGCAACAGCAGCAGCCCAAGAAGCCATCCTTCTTCTTGGTTGGTGCCTGGTCTGATATAAACGTTGACCCTAGTGTGTGGGGCTTGGGATTCGCTGTTGGGGTGCTGCAGTTTAAGCCAAAGGTGGCAACGCCGCGGTTGCTGCAGCACCATTGCAGTCAGCACCACTGGGAGGGATGGGTGCCGGGCATCGGCATGCGGCCGAGGCTGTGGCGTAACCGCCTGGGCGCAGAGGCGCCGCAAGGTGGTTTGCAGGAGATGGAAGCATCTCTGAAGCGAACGTTTGAGCAGATGCAGCAAGGCAGCGCACCAGGTAACAGCCAGGGAGCCGGCAGAAGCAGTCAGATGTTCAGTGATGCAGCCCTCATGGCAGCATACCATGCGTCGTGGATGGATCCTTCCAGCCCACGACAGCTGCCCAGGCAGCGTGCAGCAGCAGCAGCAGCAGCTGTCACTGTGCAACGGCAGCAACAACAGGCACATCAGCAGCTGATCAGCAGCCCAGCGCACAATGATCTCTTGGACCCTGTGACACAGCACATGGGTAGGGCAGATGGCAGCAGCTACAAGTGGGTAGCAGCGTACAAACGCGCAGGGCACAAGCAGTTGCCACGGCAGTTGAGGGAGTTTGGCTGGCGGCTGCTGCATGCTGGAGTGAAGGTGGGCGCGCGTCGCATGCTATCAGCAGGCAGGCAGGCGGCACGCCAGTTTGTATGCCCAGCGCAGCAGTGTCAGCAGGCAGCACAACTCGAGACACTCTCTCACTTATTCGTGGAGTGTCCAGTGGCAGCAGCAGTGTGGCAGTGGTTCGTGCAGCTGTGGCAGCAAGTGCAGCCGGGAGCTGTCATCCCCATCAGCAGCAACCTGCTGCTGCTGGATGACTTTAGCAGCTGGGCGCCACCGCAGGATAAGCAGTTGATGTGGACGTATCTGCGCCTACTGCTGCTGGAGTCCATTTGGGTGGTGCGCAGCAGCAGTTGCAGCAATGGGGGAGCTACCAACAGCACTGCGGCTGGCAGCGGCAGCAGTGCGGCAGCAGCTACATCAGTGCAGGGCAGCAGCAGCGCATCATACACAGCTAAGGCTGTAGCATGCAGGTTTCGTTCGGCGCTGCAGCAACAACTGCAGCGAGAGTGGCATAGAGTGGCAGTAGACATACGGGTAGGGTCAGGTATTTCACTGTCGTGGTTGGGGGGGCGGTCGCCTGTCATCAGCGATGCGGACTTCCAGCGCAAGTGGCGGGGGTTATACAGGCGATCGCGCTGGGGCTATGACGGGCGTTTGTTAGCAAAAGTCTGCACAGCTGACCTGTGAGGGATGTGTAGGTATGGAAGGATGATACGGAGTCAATAGGTGGGTGGTCTCTTGCTTTGCACAATTTAAGTGTGGTGTATGAATATGCATGGGGCCCCTGATGCCAAGGTGGGGCCGGGGCAATATGTGCATGGTGAATATTGATGCCCGTAATGAGGTGTGGGGGTGTTTGCAAACTGCATCTGATCCTTCGACAGCTGTGGTTATAGTGATACCCATGTACTGTGTGTATCTGTGTATGTGTGTGTGCCTCTTTGTGACGGTGGGTATGTATTGGAAAGGCGCACACTGGACGTGTTGCTAGCATGGCTGATTAATTTGTGATTAAGAAGCTTTGATGGTGCGATGTGCACCGATGGGTATTATATGCAAGGCACAGCCAGACGTTGGGTGTCGCTGCAAACTGATACTCAAAATTGGCTGCGGACTGCGGTTGATCTATGGACAGCTGTGGTCGTAATTTGCACACGCGCATGTTGAAAGAATGTGCATGGCTTGTTGCTTAGTTTTGTGTTGTATGTTTTCAGTATGGATGTGTTGCCTAATATCATATCAGGATTGGTCACATGTACAGCACGCCTCCTAAACATCATCAGTAGCCAGGTTGTGGGCATCGCCTTCAGTGGCAAGTCATGACCTGTGGCAAACTGCAGCCACTCTATGGATGGCTGTGGTTATAGTGGATACTGGGCACTTGGTCGGGTCGGGTCCTGGATGCCTCAATGGCTGCTCTTCGCGGAGCTATCTGCATGACCTTGTGACGGCACCTCTCAAAGGGGAGAGTGTCGTGGGGTGGGTGTGAGAACAGGTTGCCCCATTCCCTCTTGGATAATTTTTGAAGTAGGGTTGCGGTTTGCTTAGTCGAGCCAATGTAACACTGCTTTGCCAAAAAAAAAAAAAAAAAAAAAAAAAAAAGGAGGCGTGCTGTACATGTGACCAATCCTGATATGACATTTGGCAACACATCCATACTAGAAACATACAACACAAAACTAAGCAACAAACCATGCACATTCTTTCAACATGCGCGTGTGCAAATTATGACCACAGCTGTCCATAGATCAACCGCAGTCCGCAGTCAATTTTGAGCATCAGTTTGCAGCGACACCCAACGTCTGGTGTGCCTTGCATATAATCCCATCGGTGCACATCGCTCCATCAAAGCTGCTTCACCACAATTAATCAACCATGCTAGCAACACGTCCAGTGTGCGTCTATCCAATACATACCAACCGTCACAAAGAGGCACACACACATACACAGATACACACAGTACATGGTATCACTATAACCACAGCTGTCGTCCTTGGACAGCGCAGGTGTGCTTCCCCACCTCTGCTCTGGGTGGCGCAGCTTTGTCTCAGCTATGCGGAGAGCCTGTCAGCAGCTGTGGAGCAGCAGCAGCAGCAGCGGCCGCGCAACAACCCAGCAGCTGAGTTTGAGCACCTTAAGCAGCATGCTGTGACTGCCACTGCAGTCATAATGCAGCGACAGAAGCTGCAGCAGCAGGCAGAACTTAGGCGGCTGCGCAGGGCGGTGGCAACAGCAGCATGGCAGCAGCGCCAGCACAGCAATGGGCAGACGCAAACCAACCTTCAGCACGCAGAAGAGCAATTGCTGGATTATGAAGTGCAGCAACGCCAGCAGCAGCAGGAGAAGACTGATGCGCTGTACGAGCTGTACGCTGATGGCCCGTCTAGCTTTTGGGGAGCGAGGCTAGGGCAGGCCGTGCCGGAGCCGCAGTATATCAGCGCTGTGGCTGCAGCAGATGGCAGCACAGTGTCCACTGGCAGCAGCGAGGGCGCGGCAGCAGCAGGCAGCCTGCTTGCAGACTTTTATGACCCTGCAGAAGGCGGGCTGTTCTCGCGACACCCCACCGACCCACAGCAGCAGCAGGAGCTGCTTGCGTGTGTGGATAAGCAGCTTTCTCCGGAGCAGCAGCAGCAATGCCTGGGCCCTGCAGGCGACGGCACCATCACCTTGGAGGAGGCGACAGCGGCACTCAACAGCATGCCTAGAGGGAAGGTGCCAGGCAGCGATGGGCTCACATATGAGTTCTACAGCGCATTCTGGGAGCAGCTAGGACCAGCTTTTGTGGCAGCATGCAACTTCCTGTTTGGTCTAAGGGGGCGCTGCTGTCTCCGCAGCAGCGCCTTGGGCTCATCACCCTGCTGTTCAAGGGTGGCGGTAAGCCAAGGGACCAGGCTGCCAGCTACCGCCCCATCACGCTGATGAACTGTGATGTGAAGATTCTGGCGAAGGTGGTGGTGCTGCGGGCGGCGCCAGTGCTGGACAGCGTCGTGGACAACACTCAGACAGCGTTTGTTCCAGGCAGGGACATTGCAGACAATGTGCTGCTGCACCTGGAGGAAGTTGACTTCCTCAGGACGCAGCAGCAGCCCGGCTGCATTTTGTTTCTGGACTTTGAGAAGGCCTATGACAGGCTAGACAGGGACTGGCTGATGAAGTGCATGGCAGCAATGCAGTTCCCGCCAGGCATGCGTAGGTGGGTACAGCTGCTGCTGGCAGGCACGCAGGGTCGCATCGTGTTCAACGGCGGCCACCTCAGCAGGGTGTTTGACATCCCATCTGGCTGCGCGCAGGGCAGCCCACTCAGCCCGCTGCTGTATGTGCTAGCAGCGCAGCCGCTGGCGGCCAAATGCAGAGCGCTGCAAGCAGCAGGGGAAGTGGACAGCATCAGCATGCCCGATGGCTCAGCAGCACCCTGCAGCATGCAGCATGCAGACGACACCACCCTGCACGCCGCCAGCAGGCAAGGCGTTGCTGTGCTGGTGAGGAAAGCAGTACAGCCGTTTTGTGCAGCGAGTGGCGCCAAGCTGGGAATCAGCAAGTGCCAGGGCATGGAAGTAGGCACGCAGCAGCCGTTTGTAGGGGTGGATCCAGCCACGCAGATACCGTTCCATGATACAGCACTGCACCCAATCAGGCACCTGGGTCTGCTGCTGTCAGCAGCAGGCGCAGAGCCGCATGCAGCAGCGCTGTACACGCAGCGCCTGCAAACCATCACATACCGGGTGCGGCAGTGGGCACGGCAGAATCTCAGCTATTTGGGGCGCTGCGCAGTTGCGCAGCAGATGATGGCATCTTGCATCACCTATCATGCGCAGTTCGTGCCAGTCCCAGCAGATATCATGGCCAGGATGCACCGCCGCCTCTTAGGGTTTGTGACAGAGCAGGGCTGCGCTCGAGAAGCCAACATCCGGCAGTGGAATGAAAGCCCTCCGGCAGCAGTGGCCAGCCTGCCTTTCAGCATGGGCGGAATGCGGCAGGTTGATGTCAGGGCGCACGCCACAGCAATGCAGGCACGCACAGCAGCAGCATTGTTGTCGCCGCGACGAGCCCCATGGAAGGCCTTCATGCGGGCCAACCTGCGCCATGCACTGCCAGGACTAGGGGAGGCAGCGTTGGTGCAGCGATCAAGGGCGCCGCTGCAGGCTGCCGCCAGGGGCGGCAGGCTGCCGCTGCGCCTATCAGCATACATAGAGGCGCTGCAAAGCGTGGGCATTCACAGGCACGTGGAGCACAGCGCCATGACCCGCCAGCAGATCCAGCTTGAGCTGCTAGTGGGGAACCACAGCGTGGGCAGCAGCTCAGATGGGCAGATGTTGGCAGCAGCCGGCACCCTCCCTGCTCAGCTGCGCCACGGCGCAGGCACCACACTGGGGCAGGTGCAGCAGCAGCTAACTGGACAGCCGCAGCAAGATGGCATAGTGCTGCCGCCGACATGGCTGCGCACTCTGCGGGAGGGCAGCACAGGTGCATGGCAGACCGATACGCAGCAGCAGTGGGCACAACAGTTGCAGCAAGATGGCACCACCAAGTGCTACAAGGTGCAGCAGAATGGCAGCTTGAAGGCCACGATAGCTGTCCCAATGGACACAGCAGCCCTCCAATGGGCGCCATGTTGTGTGGTAGATGTAACAGCAGTGCCGCACCCTGCATTTCAGCGGCAACAACAGCAGCGGCAGCAGCGACAGCAGCAGCAGCGGCAGCAGCCAGCAGCACGGCAACAGCAGCAGCCAAGACAGCAACAACAGCAGGAACATCAGCAGCAGCAGCTGCAGCAGCCAGCAGCATGGCAACAGCAGCAGCCGCGACAGCAGCAACAGCAGGAACAGCAGCAGCAGCAGCACAGCAGCAGCACCAGGGACAGCAACAGCAACAGCAGCAGCAGCAGCAGCAGCAGCAGCACCAGGGACAGCAACAGCAACAGAGCAGCAGCAGCAGCAATCGCGAAGCACACCGTCATGGTACCTGGTGGGTGCTTGGGCAGACATTCGCGTAGACCCTAGTGTATGGGGGATGGGGTTTGCTGTCAGCTTGCTGCAGTTCACGCCAAAGGTGGCAACATGCAGGCTGCTGCAGGAGCAATGCAGTCGGCAGTGCAAAGAGGGATGGGTATCAGGTGTCGGCATGCGCCCGCGCCTGTGGCGCAACCGCCTGGGTGCTGAGGCGCCACAGGACGGCTTGCAGGAGATGGAGGCAGCTCAGAAACGGTCCTTCCAGCAAATGCAGCAAAGTAGCGAGGCGCCTGGCAATCGCAGCAGCAGCAGCAGTGACAGCCAGCGGTTTAGCGATGCAGCTATGATGGCAGCTTACCATGCGTCCTGGATGGATCCGTCCAGGGAGCGGGAGCTGCCAAGACAGCGCGCAGCAACAGCAGCAGCAGTAGTCACGGCTCAGCGGCAGCAACAGGAGCAGCAACAGCAGCGCATCAGCTGCCCAGCACACAATGATCTACTGGACCCGATCACTCAATCCATGGGTGCTGTCAATGCCAGGCAGCACCGCTGGGTGGCGAGTTATCAGCGGCTGAAAGACACCCAGCTGCCGAGGCGGCTGCGAGTGTTTGGCTGGCGGCTTCTGCATGCAGGAGTGAAGGTAGGCGCACGGCGCATGCTGGCATCCAGCAGGCGCGCGCCGGCTCACTTTACCTGCCCAGCACAGCAGTGTCAGCAGCCGCAGCAACTGGAGACCCTCACCCACTTGTTAGTGGAGTGCCCTGTAGCTGCAGCAGCATGGCAGTGGTACGCGCAACAGGTGTGGCAGCGTGTGCAGCCCGGAGCAGTGGTCCCTGTTGATAACAGCCGTCTGCTGCTGCTGGATGACTTCAGTGTGTGGGCGCCGCCAGCAGGGCAGCAGCAGATGTGGACGCAGCTGCGTCTGCTGCTGCTGGAATCCATTTGGGTGGCGCGCTGCAGCAGCATCAGGGCTGGCGTGACTGTGGCCAGTGCAGATGCCAGCGATGGCAGCGGCAGCCACAATGCAGGCAGCAATTCGCAATCTCAGAGCCACAACAACAGCGATGCGGAGGACAGCAGCAGCAGCAGCAGCAGCAGCATGGACAGCCAACGGGGTACAGCTGGCGACCGGGCAGCTCATCATACGCTGCTAAGGCTGTGGCGTGCAGGTTTCTGGCAGAGCTGCGGCAGCAAATTCAGAGGGAGTGGGATAGGGTGGAAGTAGATGTTAGGATAGGTTGTGGGATACCGTTTGCATGGCTGCAGGGGAGGTCGCCTGAGATCAAACTTGTTGACTTTGAGCAGAAGTGGGGAGCACTGTATAGGATGGGCGCAAATGGTCGCATCAAGGTGCGGGCCAGCGCGGCTGGCATGTGAGGGATGGATTGGGCACGGGTCCGTTGGAGTAGTGGCTGTCGTTCCTCGTTGTGATGTGTTGCAAAATAGTATGGCAAAGGCTAAGTTGATAGCTGGGTTACGTTATGTATGCATGCGTGTGGGTAGCAGAGTACGATGATGTGTGCAGGAATGTGCAGATAAGTTTGTGTGTGTGGTTTTGTGTGTCTGTGTTGGTGTCATTTTCTACAGAATGCCGCATATCTCATAGGTGTATGTTCGGTCAATAGCAGGATGTGCTTTGCATGAAGTGGAGAGTCTATGAATAGTCAGGGGTGTTGTCTGTGTCGACAATCGTCACCTATAAATAGGCGTCTTGTGTGTGTGTCGTAATGCTGCCTGTAAAGTGCAGCTTTTAGAGGTGTGCACCATGCATTGATAGCTGACAGTTCATAATGGACAGCTTTTGTTTTAAGGGCCAGTCACGGTCTGTCACACATCACAGGACGTCATTGCGTGACTGTGATTTTAGTGGAGTCTGGGCACTCGGTCAGGTCCTGGATGCCTTTCGGGGCTGCCCCGCACGGGGCTGTCTGCATGATCGTGTGACAGCGTCTCTTGGTACAAGAGACCTGTGGGGTGAGTGCGGAACAGGTTGCCTCACTCTCTCAATGGATCTTTTTATGGAGCAAGTGCACAGTTATTTAGGTCAGCCCTTGTAACGTTCTTGCTTCAAAAAAAAAAAAAAAAAAAAAAAAAAAAAAAAAAAAAAAAAAAAAAAAACCACAGCTGTCGAAAGATCAGATGCAGTTTGCAAACACCCCCACACCTCATTACGGGCATCAAAATTCACCATTCACATATTGCCCCGGCCCCACCTTGGCATCAGGGGCCCCATGCATATTCATGCACCACACTTAAAATGTGCATCGCAAGAGACCACCCACCTATTAACACCGTATCATCCTTCCATACCTACACATCCCTCACAGGTCAGCTGTGCAGACCTTTGCTAACAAACGCCCGTCATAGCCCCAGCGCGACCGCCTGTATAACCCCCGCCACTTGCGCTGGAAGTCCGCATCGCTGATGACAGGCGACCGCCCCCCCAACCACGACAGTGAAATACCTGACCCTACCCGTATGTCTACTGCCACTCTATGCCACTCTCGCTGCAGCTGCTGCTGCAGCGCCGAACGAAACCTGCATGCTACAGCCTTAGCTGTGTATGATGCGCTGCTGCTGCCCTGCACTGATGTAGCTGCTGCCGCACTGCTGCCGCTGCCATCCGCAGTGCTGTTGGTAGCTCCCCCATTGCTGCAACTGCTGCTGCGCACCACCCAAATGGACTCCAGCAGCAGTAGGCGCAGATACGTCCACACCAACTGCTTATCATGCGGTGGCGCCCAGCTGCTAAAGTCATCCAGCAGCAGCAGGTTGCTGCTGATGGGGATGACAGCTCCCGGCTGCACTTGCTGCCACAGCTGCACGAACCACTGCCACACTGCTGCTGCCACTGGACACTCCACGAATAAGTGAGAGAGTGTCTCGAGTTGTGCTGCCTGCTGACACTGCTGCGCTGGGCATACAAACTGGCGTGCCGCCTGCCTGCCTGCTGACAGCATGTGACGCGCGCCCACCTTCACTCCAGCATGCAGCAGCCGCCAACCAAACTCCCTCAACTGCCGTGGCAGCTGCTTGTGCCCTGCGCGTTTGTACGCTGCTACCCACTTGTAGCTGCTGCCATCTGCCCTACCCATGTGCTGCGTCACAGGGTCCAAGAGATCATTGTGCGCTGGGCTGCTGATCAGCTGCTGGTGTGCCTGTTGTTGCTGCCGTTGCACAGTGACAGCTGCTGCTGCTGCTGCTGCACGCTGCCTGGGCAGCTGTCGTGGGCTGGAAGGATCCATCCACGACGCATGGTATGCTGCCATGAGGGCTGCATCACTGAACATCTGACTGTTGCTGCCGGCTCCCTGGCTGTTACCTGGTGCGCTGCTGATATGCTTGATTTGGAAGAATTCAAAACTTCAAAATAAATTCCCAAAAACAATATGCTGGGTATTTGCGTCACACAGTGCATCTGTGTGGCACCATATTGTTCTTGCTCTTCGGAGCGGCCTTCGGTAGTTTGAACAAGGTCTGCCGCGAATCCATAAAATATAACAAATATAGCCAAGCTGATATTTGTCAACAAAGCATGCTTTTGTGTACCAGCAGAGCAGAGCCCTTTATGTTAATTGTGACACAGGCACAGGGCGGCGTATATGCCGACATCGGTTAATGTCGGCGGTGGGCGCCGCAACAGGAGGAAGCGAAGACATCCCGGCAAACTTGAAAAAAAAAACAAAATAAAAGACAAGCCTTTCAATAAACCAGAATAACACCTGTGCTCCAACAAAGCTTGCCAGGCTTTGCTGCAACATTTGCCACATCAAAGCAGAAACAATCACCTACAAAACAACATGCCTCTCACCTATGCAACATCGCCGGCTGATATGCTTGATTTGGAAAAATTCAAAACTTTAAAATAAATTCCCACAAACAATATGCTGGGTATTTGCGTCACACAGTGCATCTGTGTGGCACCATAATGTTCTTGCTCTTCGGAGCGGCCTTCGGTAGTTTGAACAAGGTCTGCCGCGAATCCATAAAATATAACAAATATAGCCAAGCTGATATTTGCCAACCCAGCATGCTTGTGCGTACCAGCAAAGCAGAGCCCTTTATATTAATTGTGACACAGGCACAAAACAAATAAACACAGGCACAGGGCGGCGTATATGCCGACATCGGTCAATGTTTGCGGCGGGCGGCGCAACAGAAGAAAGCGAAGACATCCCGTAAAGCTGTTTAATAAACCAGAATAACATTTGTGCTCCAACAAAGCTTGCCAGGCTTCGCTGCAACATTTGCCATATCAAAAGCAGAAACAATCACCCACAAAACAACATGCCTCTCACCTATGCAACATCGCCGGCTGATATGCTTGATTTGGAAAAATTCAAAACTTTACAATAAATTCCCACAAACAATATGCTGGGTATTTGTGTCACACAGTGCATCTGTGTGGCACCATAATGTTCTTGCTCTTTGGAGCGGCCTTCGGTAGTTTGAACAAGGTCTGCCGCGAATCCATAAAATATAACAAATATAGCCAAGCTGATATTTGCCAACCCAGCATGCTTGTGCGTACCAGCAAAGCAGAGCCCTTTATATTAATTGTGGCACAGGCACAAAACAAATAAACACAGGCACAGGGCGGCGTATATGCCGACATCGGTTAATGTCCGCGGCGGGCGCCGCAACAGGAGGAAGCGAAGACATCCCGACAAGCTGTTTAATAAACCAGAATAACACCTGTGCTCCAACAAAGCTTGACAGGCTTCGCAGCAACATTTGCCACATCAAAAGCAGAAACAATTACCCACAAAACTTTTTTTTTTTTTTTGGCAAAGCAGTGTTACATTGGCTCGACTGAGCAAACCGCAGCCCTACTTCAAAAATTATCCAAGAGGGAATGGGGCAACCTGTTCTCACACCCACCCCACGACACTCTCCCCTTTGAGAGGTGCCGTCACAAGGTCATGCAGATAGCTGCGCGAAGAGCAGCCAATGAGGCATCCAGGACCCGACCCGACCAAGTGCCCAGTATCCACTATAACCACATTTGGGTGGTGCGCAGCAGCAGTTGCAGCAATGGGGGAGCTACCAACAGCACTGCGGATGGCAGCGGCAGCAGTGCGGCAGCAGCTACATCAGTGCAGGGCAGCAGCAGCGCATCATACACAGCTAAGGCTGTAGCATGCAGGTTTCGTTCGGCGCTGCAGCAACAACTGCAGCGAGAGTGGCATAGAGTGGCAGTAGACATACGGGTAGGGTCAGGTATTTCACTGTCGTGGTTGGGGGGGCGGTCGCCTGTCATCAGCGATGCGGACTTCCAGCGCAAGTGGCGGGGGTTATACAGGCGATCGCGCTGGGGCTATGACGGGCGTTTGTTAGCAAAAGTCTGCACAGCTGACCTGTGAGGGATGTGTAGGTATGGAAGGATGATACGGAGTTAATAGGTGGGTGGTCTCTTGCTTTGCACAATTTAAGTGTGGTGTATGAATATGCATGGGGCCCCTGATGCCAAGGTGGGGCCGGGGCAATATGTGAATGGTGAATATTGATGCCCGTAATGAGGTGTGGGGGTGTTTGCAAACTGCATCTGATCCTTCGACAGCTGTGGTTATAGTGATACCCATGTACTGTGTGTATCTGTGTATGTATGTGTGCCTCTTTGTGACGGTGGGTATGTATTGGAAAGGCGCACACTGGACGTGTTGCTAGCATGGCTGATTAATTTGTGGTTAAGAAGCTTTGATGGTGCGATGTGCACCGATGGGTATTATATGCAAGGCACAGCCAGACGTTGGGTGTCGCTGCAAACTGATACTCAAAATTGGCTGCGGACTGCGGTTGATCTATGGACAGCTGTGGTCGTAATTTGCACACGCGCATGTTGAAAGAATGTGCATGGCTTGTTGCTTAGTTTTGTGTTGTATGTTTTCAGTATGGATGTATTGCCTAATATCATATCAGGATTGGTCACATGTACAGCACGCCTCCTAAACATCATCAGTAGCCAGGTTGTGGGCATCGCCTTCAGTGGCAAGTCATGACCTGTGGCAAACTGCAGCCACTCCATGGATGGCTGTGGTTATAGTGGATACTGGGCACTTGGTCGGGTCGGGTCCTGGATGCCTCAATGGCTGCTCTTCGCGGAGCTATCTGCATGACCTTGTGACGGCACCTCTCAAAGGGGAGAGTGTCGTGGGGTAGGTGTGAGAACAGGTTGCCCCATTCCCTCTTGGATAATTTGTGAAGTAGGGTTGCGGTTTGCTTAGCCGAGCCAATGTAACACTACTTTGCCAAAAAACAACATGCCTCTCACCTATGCAACATCGCCGGCTGATATGCTTGATTTGGAATAATTCAAAACTTCAAAATAAATTCCCAAAAACAATATGCTGGGTATTTGCGTCACACAGTGCATCTGTGTGGCACCATAATGTTCTTGCTCTTCGGAGCGGCCTTCGGTAGTTTGAACAAGGTATGCCGCGAATCCATAAAGTATAACAAATATAGCCAAGCTGATATTTGCCAACCCAGCATGCTTTTGCGTACCAGCAGAGCAGAGCCCTTTATATTAAATGTGACACAGGCACAGGGCGGCGTATATGCCGACATCGGTTAATGTCGGCGGCGGGCGCCGCAACAGGAGGAAGCGAAGACATCCCGACAAATTTGAAAAAAAAAGACAAAATAAAAGACAAGCTTTTTAATAAACCAGAATAACACCTGTGCTCCAACAAAGCTTGCCAGGCTTTGCTGCAACATTTGCCACATCAAAGCAGAAACAATCACCTACAAAACAACATGCCTCTCACCTATACATCATCGCCGGCTGATATGCTTGATTTGGAAAAATTCAAAACTTTAAAATAAATTCCCAAAAACAATATGCTGGGCATTTGCGTCACACAGTGCATCTGTGTGGCACCATAATGTTCTTGCTCTTTGAGGCGGCCTTCGGTAGTTTGAACAAGGTCTGCCGCGAATCCATAAAATATAACAAATATAGCCAAGCTGATATTTGTCAACCCAGCATGCTTTTGCGTACCAGCAGAGCAGAGCCCTTTATATTAATTGTGACACAGGCACAAAACAAATAGGCACGCAGGGGCAAATTGTGTTCAATGGCGGTCATCTCAGCAGGGCATTTGACATACCATCTGGGTGCGCACAGGGCAGCCCCCTCAGCCCGCTGCTGTATGTCATCGCAGCGCAGCCGCTAGCAGCCAGGTGCAGAGCTTTGCAGGCAGCAGGACAGGTGGACAGCATCAGCAGGCCAGCTGGAGCAGCGTCACCCTGCAGCATGCAGCATGCTGACGATACCACGTTGCATGCGGCTAGCAGGCAGGATGCCAGTGTACTGGTCAGGAGAGCAGTGCAGCCGTTTTGTGCAGCCAGTGGGGCGAAGCTGAATGTCAGCAAGTGTCAGGGCCTGGAGGTGGGCACGCAGCAGCCGTTTGTTGGTGTTGACCCTGACACCGGCATTCCGTTCCCGGATACAGCACAGCAGCCCATCAGGCATCTGGGCATCCTGCTGTCAGCAGCAGGGACAGAGCCGCATGCGGCGGCGCTGTTCACGCAGCGACTGCAGACCATCACATGGCGTGTGCGACAGTGGGCGCGACAGGACCTGACATATCTGGGGCGATGCGCAGTGGCAAGGCAGGTGATGGCTTCTTGCCTCACTTACCATGCGCAGTTCGTGCCAGTGCCAGCAGATATCATGGCCAGGATACACCGCCGCGTCACAGCTTTTGTGACAGGGCAGGGCAGCGTACGGGAGGCACACATCAGGCAGTGCAAGGATAGCCCTCCTGCAGCTGTGGCCAGCTTACCAGTCAGCATGGGGGGTGCGGGACAGGTGGATGCCAGAGCGCATGCAGCAGCAATGCAAGCACGCACAGCAGCAGCGCTGCTGCATCCCAGGCGCGCTGCATGGAAGCCCTTTATGAGGGCCAATTTGCAGCGCGCATTGCCTGGCCTTGGGGAAGCAGTGCTGGTGCAGCAGTCCAAGGTGCCGCTGCAGACGGCAGTGAGGCAGGGCAGGTTACAGCAGCGGCATGCAGCATATGTGGAGGCCTTCCAGCGGGTTGGCATCCACAGGCATGTGGCGCATGACACCATGAGCCGCCAGCAGATACAACTAGAACTGCTGGTGGGCAACCACAGTGTGGGCAGCTGCAATGATGGGGCCATGCTGTCAGCTGTGGGCAGCCTGCCTGCGGACATGCCTAAGAGTGCAGCCACAACACTGGGTCAGGTGCAGCAGCAGTTGACAGGACAGCCAGCACAAGATGGTATTGTGATACCACCTGCATGGTGGCACACACTGCAGCATGGCACTGCCAGTGTGTGGCAGGTAGATCCACAGCAGCAGTTTGTGCAGCACACAGTGTCAGGAGAAGTGAAGATGTACAAGGTGTCGCAGGAAGGCAGCTTGAAGGAGACAGATGCAGCTCCCATGGACACCGAGGACCTGCAGTGGGTGCCTTGTTGCGTTGTCGATACGGCAGCAGTGCTACACCCTACCTTCTTGCTTGAGCAGCAGCAGCAGCAACAGCAGCAGCAGCAACGTGAACAACAGCAGCAGCAACGGCGGCAGCAGCAGCAGCAGGGGCATCAGCAACAGCCACAGCAGCGCCAGCAGCAACAGCAACAGCAGCAGCAGCAGCAGCAGCAGCAGCAGCAGCAAGGGCAACAGCAGCAACGCCTCCAGCAGCAGCAGCAACAGCAGCAGCCCAAGAAGCCATCCTTCTTCTTGGTTGGTGCCTGGTCTGATATAAACGTTGACCCTAGTGTGTGGGGCCTGGGATTCGCTGTTGGGGTGCTGCAGTTTAAGCCAAAGGTGGCAACGCCACGGTTGCTGCAGCACCATTGCAGTCAGCACCACTGGGAGGGATGGGTGCCGGGCATCGGCATGCGGCCGAGGCTGTGGCGTAACCGCCTGGGCGCAGAGGCGCCGCAAGGTGGTTTGCAGGAGATGGAAGCATCTCTGAAGCGAACGTTTGAGCAGATGCAGCAAGGCAGCGCACCAGGTAACAGCCAGGGAGCCGGCAGCAGCAGTCAGATGTTCAGTGATGCAGCCCTCATGGCAGCATACCATGCGTCGTGGATGGATCCTTCCAGCCCACGACAGCTGCCCAGGCAGCGTGCAGCAGCAGCAGCAGCAGCTGTCACTGTGCAACGGCAGCAACAACAGGCACATCAGCAGCTGATCAGCAGCCCAGCGCACAATGATCTTCTGGACCCTGTGACACAGCACATGGGTAGGGCAGATGGCAGCAGCTACAAATGGGTAGCAGCATACAAACGCGCAGGGCACAAGCAGTTGCCACGGCAGTTGAGGGAGTTTGGCTGGCGGCTGCTGCATGCTGGAGTGAAGGTGGGCGCGCGTCGCATGCTATCAGCAGGCAGGCAGGCGGCACGCCAGTTTGTATGCCCAGCGCAGCAGTGTCAGCAGGCAGCACAACTCGAGACACTCTCTCACTTATTCGTGGAGTGTCCAGTGGCAGCAGCAGTGTGGCAGTGGTTCGTGCAGCTGTGGCAGCAAGTGCAGCCGGGAGCTGTCATCCCCATCAGCAGCAACCTGCTGCTGCTGGATGACTTTAGCAGCTGGGCGCCACCGCAGGATAAGCAGTTGATGTGGACGTATCTCCGCCTACTGCTGCTGGAGTCCATTTGGGTGGTGCGCAGCAGCAGTTGCAGCAATGGGGGAGCTACCAACAGCACTGCGGATGGCAGCGGCAGCAGTGCGGCAGCAGCTACATCAGTGCAGGGCAGCAGCAGCGCATCATACACAGCTAAGGCTGTAGCATGCAGGTTTCGTTCGGCGCTGCAGCAACAACTGCAGCGAGAGTGGCATAGAGTGGCAGTAGACATACGGGTAGGGTCAGGTATTTCACTGTCGTGGTTGGGGGGGCGGTCGCCTGTCATCAGCGATGCGGACTTCCAGCGCAAGTGGCGGGGGTTATACAGGCGATCGCGCTGGGGCTATGACGGGCGTTTGTTAGCAAAAGTCTGCACAGCTGACCTGTGAGGGATGTGTAGGTATGGAAGGATGATACGGAGTCAATAGGTGGGTGGTCTCTTGCTTTGCACAATTTAAGTGTGGTGTATGAATATGCATGGGGCCCCTGATGCCAAGGTGGGGCCGGGGCAATATGTGAATGGTGAATATTGATGCCCGTAATGAGGTGTGGGGGTGTTTGCAAACTGCATCTGATCCTTCGACAGCTGTGGTTATAGTGATACCCATGTACTGTGTGTATCTGTGTATGTATGTGTGCCTCTTTGTGACGGTGGGTATGTATTGGAAAGGCGCACACTGGACGTGTTGCTAGCATGGCTGATTAATTTGTGGTTAAGAAGCTTTGATGGTGCGATGTGCACCGATGGGTATTATATGCAAGGCACAGCCAGACGTTGGGTGTCGCTGCAAACTGATACTCAAAATTGTCTGCATGATCGTGTGACAGCGTCTCTTGGTGCAAGAGACCTGTGGGGTGAGTGCGGAACAGGTTGCCTCACTCTCTCAATGGATCTTTTTATGGAGCAAGTGCACAGGTATTAGGTCAGCCCTTGTAACGTTCTTGCTTCAAAAAAAAAAAAAAAAAAAAATAAAAAAAATTGGCTGCGGACTGCGGTTGCACCCTACTTCAAAAATTATCCAAGAGGGAATGGGGCAACCTGTTCTCACACCCACCCCACGACACTCTCCCCTTTGAGAGGTGCCGTCACAAGGTCATGCAGATAGCTGCGCGAAGAGCAGCCAATGAGGCATCCAGGACCCGACCCGACCAAGTGCCCAGTATCCACTATAACCACAGCCATCCATGGAGTGTGAGAACAGGTTGCCCCATTCCCTCTTGGATAATTTTTGAAGTAGGGTTGCGGTTTGCTTAGTGGAGCCAATGTAACACTGCTTTGCCAAAAAAAAAAAAAAAAAATCCATGGAGTGGCTGCAGTTTGCCACAGGTCATGACTTGCCACTGAAGGAGATGACCACAACCTGGCTACTGATGATGTTTAGGAGGCGTGCTGTACATGTGACCAATCCTGATATGATATTAAGCAACACATCCATACTGAAAACATACAACACAAAACTAAGCAACAAACCATGCACATTCTTTCAACATGCGCGTGTGCAAATTATGACCACAGCTGTCCATAGATCAACCGCAGTCCGTAGCCAATTTTGAGTATCAGTTTGCAGCGACACCCAACGTCTGGCTGTGCCTTGCATAACAACCCCATCGGTGCACATCGCACCATCAAAGCTGCTTAACCACAAATTAATCAACCATACTAGCAACACGTCCAGTGTGCGTCTATCCAATACATACCCACCGTCATAAAGAGGCACACACACATACACAGGATTGGTCACATGTACAGCACGCCTCCTAAACATCATCAGTAGCCAGGTTGTGGGCATCGCCTTTTTTTTTTTTTTTTTTTTTTTTTTTTTTGAAGCAAGAACGTTACAAGGGCTGACCTAAATAACTGTGCACTTGCTCCATAAAAAGATCCATTGAGAGAGTGAGGCAACCTGTTCCGCACTCACCCCACAGGTCTCTTGTACCAAGAGACGCTGTCACACGATCATGCAGACAGCCCCGTGCGGGGCAGCCCCGAAAGGCATCCAGGACCTGACCGAGTGCCCAGACTCCACTAAAATCACAGTCACGCAACTCGAGACACTCTCTCACTTATTCGTGGAGTGTCCAGTGGCAGCAGCAGTGTGGCAGTGGTTCGTGCAGCTGTGGCAGCAAGTGCAGCCGGGAGCTGTCATCCCCATCAGCAGCAACCTGCTGCTGCTGGATGACTTTAGCAGCTGGGCGCCACCGCAGGATAAGCAGTTGATGTGGACGTATCTGCGCCTACTGCTGCTGGAGTCCATTTGGGTGGTGCGCAGCAGCAGTTGCAGCAATGGGGGAGCTACCAACAGCACTGCGGCTGGCAGCGGCAGCAGTGCGGCAGCAGCTACATCAGTGCAGGGCAGCAGCAGCGCATCATACACAGCTAAGGCTGTAGCATGCAGGTTTCGTTCGGCGCTGCAGCAACAACTGCAGCGAGAGTGGCATAGAGTGGCAGTAGACATACGGGTAGGGTCAGGTATTTCACTGTCGTGTTTTTTTTTTTTTTTTTTTTTTTTTTTTTTTTTTTTTTTTTTTTTTTTTTGAAGCAAGAACGTTACAAGGGCTGACCTAAATAACTGTGCACTTGCTCCATAAAATGATCCATTGAGAGAGTGAGGCAACCTGTTCCGCACTAACCCCACAGGTTTCTTGTACCAAGAGACGCTGTCACACGATCATGCAGACAGCCCCGTGCGGGGCAGCCCCGAAAGGCATCCAGGACCTGACCGAGTGCCCAGACTCCACTAAAATCACAGTCACGCAATGACGTCCTGTGATGAGTGACAGACCGTGACTGGCCCTTGAAACAAAAGCTGTCCATAGTGTAACTGTCAGCTATCAATGCATGGTGACTTGCACACCTCTAAAAGCTGCACTTCACAGGCAACAATACGACACACACACAAGACGCCTATTTACAGGTGACGGATTGTCGACACAGACAATCACCATCTGACTATTCATAGACTCTCCACTTCATGCAAAGCACATCCTGCTATTGACCGAACCTACACCTATGAGATATGTGGCGTTCTGCAGAAAATGACACCAACACAGACACACAAAACCACACACACAAACTTATCTACACATGCCTGCACACACCATCGTACTCTGCTACCCACTGTCGTGGTTGGGGGGGCGGTCGCCTGTCATCAGCGATGCGGACTTCCAGCGCAAGTGGCGGGGGTTATACAGGCGATCGCGCTGGGGCTATGACGGGCGTTTGTTAGCAAAAGTCTGCACAGCTGACCTGTGAGGGATGTGTAGGTATGGAAGGATGATACGGAGTCAATAGGTGGGTGGTCTCTTGCTTTGCACAATTTAAGTGTGGTGTATGAATATGCATGGGGCCCCTGATGCCAAGGTGGGGCCGGGGCAATATGTGCATGGTGAATATTGATGCCCGTAATGAGGTGTGGGGGTGTTTGCAAACTGCATCTGATCCTTCGACAGCTGTGGTTATAGTGATACCCATGTACTGTGTGTATCTGTGTATGTGTGTGTGCCTCTTTGTGACGGTGGGTATGTATTGGAAAGGCGCACACTGGACGTGTTGCTAGCATGGCTGATTAATTTGTGGTTAAGAAGCTTTGATGGTGCGATGTGCACCGATGGGTATTATATGCAAGGCACAGCCAGACGTTGGGTGTCGCTGCAAACTGATACTCAAAATTGGCTGCGGACTGCGGTTGATCTATGGACAGCTGTGGTCGTAATTTGCACACGCGCATGTTGAAAGAATGTGCATGGCTTGTTGCTTAGTTTTGTGTTGTATGTGTTCAGTATGGATGTGTTGCCTAATATCATATCAGGATTGGTCACATGTACAGCACGCCTCCTAAACATCATCAGTAGCCAGGTTGTGGGCATCGCCTTCAGTGGCAAGTCATGACCTGTGGCAAACTGCAGCCACTCTATGGATGGCTGTGGTTATAGTGGATACTGGGCACTTGGTCGGGTCGGGTCCTGGATGCCTCAATGGCTGCTCTTCGCGGAGCTATCTGCATGACCTTGTGACGGCACCTCTCAAAGGGGAGAGTGTCGTGGGGTGGGTGTGAGAACAGGTTGCCCCATTCCCTCTTGGATAATTTTTGAAGTAGGGTTGCGGTTTGCTTAGTCGAGCCAATGTAACACTGCTTTGCCAAAAAAAAAAAAAAAAAAAAAAAAATCACAGTCACGCAATGACGTCCTGTGATGTGTGACAAACCGTGACTGGCCCTTGAAACAAAAGCTGTCCATAATGTAACTGTCAGCTATCAATGCATGGTGACTTGCACACCTCTAAAAGCTGCACTTTACAGGCAGCATTACGACACACACACAAGACGCCTATTTATAGGTGACGGATTGTCGACACAGACAATCACCCCCTGACTATTCATAGACTCTCCACTTCATGCAAAGCACATCCTGCTATTGACCGAACATACACCTATGAGATATGCGGCATTCTGTAGAAAATGACACCAACACAGACACACAAAACCACACACACAAACTTATCTGCACATGCCTGCACACATCATCGTACTCTGCTACCCACACGCATGCATACACAACGTAACCCAGCCATCAACTTAGCCTTTGCCATACTATTTTGCAACACATCACAACGAGGAACGACAGCCACTACTCCAACGAATGCATTGTACATCCTGCCCGAACCGTCAAAACAGACCACCCTCACCCACTTGTTAGTGGAGTGCCCTGTAGCTGCAGCAGCATGGCAGTGGTACGCGCAACAGGTGTGGCAGCGTGTGCAGCCCGGAGCAGTGGTCCCTGTTAATAACAGCCGTCTGCTGCTGCTGGATGACTTCAGTGTGTGGGCGCCGCCAGCAGGGCAGCAGCAGATGTGGACGGTCAGTAGCAGGATGTGCTTTGCATGAAGTGGAGAGTCTATGAATAGTCTGGGGGTGATTGTCTGTGTCGACAATCCGTCACTTATAAATAGGCGTCTTGTGTGTGTGTCGTAATGCTGCCTGTAAAGTGCAGCTTTTAGAGGTGTGCACCATGCATTGATAGCTGACAGTTACATTATGGACAGCTTTTGTTTCAAGGGCCAGTCACGGTCTGTCACACATCACAGGACGTCATTGCGTGACTGTGATTTTAGTGGAGTCTGGGCACTCGGTCAGGTCCTGGATGCCTTTCGGGGCTGCCCCGCACGGGGCTGTCTGCATGATCGTGTGACAGCGTCTCTTGGTACAAGAGACCTGTGGGGTGAGTGCGGAACAGGTTGCCTCACTCTCTCAATGGATCTTTTTATGGAGCAAGTGCACAGTTATTTAGGTCAGCCCTTGTAACGTTCTTGCTTCAAAAAAAAAAAAAAAAAAAAAAAAAAAAAAAAGAACAGGTTGCCTCACTCTCTCAATGGATCTTTTTATGGAGCAAGTGCACAGTTATTTAGGTCAGCCCTTGTAACGTTCTTGCTTCAAAAAAAAAAAAAAAAAAAAAAAAAAAAACCAGAATAACACCTGTGCTCCAACAAAGCTTGCCAGGCTTTGCTGCAACATTTGCCACATCAAAGCAGAAACAATCACCTACAAAACAACATGCCTCCCACCTATGCAACATCGCCGGCTGATATGCTTGATTTGGAAAAATTCAAAACTTCAAAATAAATTCCCAAAAACAATATGCTGGGTATTTGCGTCACACAGTGCATCTGTGTGGCACCATATTGTTCTTGCTCTTCGGAGCGGCCTTCGGTAGTTTGAACAAGGTCTGCCGCGAATCCATAAAATATAACAAATATAGCCAAGCTGATATTTGTCAACCCAGCATGCTTTTGTGTACCAGCAGAGCAGAGCCCTTTATATTAATTGTGACACAGGCACAGGGCGGCGTATATGCCGACATCGGTTAATGTCGGCGGCGGGCGCCGCAACAGGAGGAAGCGAAGACATCCCGACAAATTTGAAAAAAAAAGACAAAATAAAAGACAAGCTTTTTAATAAACCAGAATAACACCTGTGCTCCAACAAAGCTTGCCAGGCTTTGCTGCAACATTTGCCACATCAAAGCAGAAACAATCACCTACAAAACAACATGCCTCTCACCTATGCAACATCGCCGGCTGATATGCTTGATGTGGAATAATTCAAAACTTCAAAATAAATTTCCAAAAACAAGATGCTGGGTATTTGCGTCACACAGTGCATCTGTGTGGCACCATATTGTTCTTGCTCTTTGGAGCGGCCTTCGGTAGTTTGAACAAGGTCTGCCGCGAAGCCATAAAATATAACAAATATAGCCAAGCTGATATTTGTCAACCCAGCATGCTTTTGTGTACCAGCAGAGCAGAGCCCATTATATTAAATATGACACAGGCACAGGGCGGCGTATATGCCGACATCGGTTAATGTCCGCGGCGGGCGGCGCAACAGAAGAAAGCGAAGACATCCCGAAAAGCTGTTTGATAGACCATAATAACACAATGGATATTTTTATGGAGCAAGTGCACAGTTATTTAGGTCAGCCCTTGTAACGTTCTTGCTTCAAAAAAAAAAAAAAAAAAAACCATAATAACTTCGTGCTCCAACAAAGCTTGCCAGGCTTCGCTGCAACATTTGCCACATCAAAAGCAGAAACAATCACCCACAAAACAACATACCTCCTGCAGCTGTGGCCAGCTTACCAGTCAGTATGGGGGGTGCGGGACAGGTGGATGCCAGAGCGCATGCAGCAGCAATGCAAGCACGCACAGCAGCAGCGCTGCTGCATCCCAGGCGCGCTGCATGGAAGCCCTTTATGAGGGCCAATTTGCAGCGCGCATTGCCTGGCCTTGGGGAAGCAGTGCTGGTGCAGCAGTCCAAGGTGCCGCTGCAGACGGCAGTGAGGCAGGGCAGCGGCAGCAGCGACAGCAGCAGCAGTGGCAGCAGCCAGCAACACGGCAACAGCGGCAGCCAAGACAGCAACAACAGCAGGAACATCAACAGCAGCAGCTGCAGCAGCCAGCAGCATGGCAACAGCAGCAGCCGAGACAGCAGCAACAGCAGGAACAGCAGCAGCAGCAGCAGCAGCAGCAGCAGCACGAGGGACAGCAACAGCAACAGCAGCAGCAGCAGCAGCAGCAGCAGCACCAGGGACAGCAACAGCAACAGCAGCAGCAGCAGCAGCAATCGCGAAGCACGCCGTCATGGTACCTGGTGGGTGCTTGGGCAGACATTCGCGTAGATCCTAGTGTATGGGGGATGGGGTTTGCTGTCAGCTTGCTGCAGTTCACACCAAAGGTGGCAACATGCAGGCTGCTGCAGGAGCAATGCAGTCGGCAGTGCAAAGAGGGATGGGTATCAGGTGTCGGCATGCGCCCGCGCCTGTGGCGCAACCGCCTGGGTGCTGAGGCGCCACAGGACGGCTTGCAGGAAATGGAGGCAGCTCAGAAACGGTCCTTCCAGCAAATGCAGCAAAGTAGCGAGGCGCCTGGCAATCGCAGCAGCAGCAGCAGTGACAGCCAGCGGTTTAGCGATGCAGCTATGATGGCAGCTTACCATGCGTCCTGGATGGATCCGTCCAGGGAGCGGGAGCTGCCAAGACAGCGCGCAGCAACAGCAGCAGCAGTAGTCACGGCTCAGCGGCAGCAACAGGAGCAGCAACAGCAGCGCATCAGCTGCCCAGCACACAATGATCTACTGGACCCGATCACTCAATCCATGGGTGCTGTCAATGCCAGGCAGCACCGCTGGGTGGCGAGTTATCAGCGGCTGAAAGACACCCAGCTGCCGAGGCGGCTGCGAGTGTTTGGCTGGCGGCTTCTGCATGCAGGAGTGAAGGTAGGCGCACGGCGCATGCTGGCATCCAGCAGGCGCGCGCCGGCTCACTTTACGTGTCCAGCACAGCAGTGTCAGCAGCCGCAGCAACTGGAGACCCTCACCCACTTGTTAGTGGAGTGCCCTGTAGCTGCAGCAGCATGGCAGTGGTACGCGCAACAGGTGTGGCAGCGTGTGCAGCCCGGAGCAGTAATCCCTGTTAATAACAGCCGTCTGCTGCTGCTGGATGACCTCAGTGTGTGGGCGCCGCCAGCAGGGCAGCAGCAGATGTGGACGCAGCTGCGTCTGCTGCTGCTGGAATCCATTTGGGTGGTGCGCTGCAGCAGCATCAGGGCTGGCGCGACTGTGGCCAGTGCAGATGCCAGCGATGGCAGCGGCAGCCACAATGCAGGCAGCAATTCGCAATCTCAGAGCCACAACAACAGCGATGCGGAGGACAGCAGCAGCAGCAGCAGCAGCATGGACAGCCAACGGGGTACAGCTGGCGAACCGGGCAGCTCATCATACGCTGCTAAGGCTGTGGCGTGCAGGTTTCTGGCAGAGCTGCGGCAGCAAATTCAGAGGGAGTGGGATAGGGTGGAAGTAGATGTTAGGATAGGTTGTGGGATACCGTTTGCATGGCTGCAGGGCAGGTCGCCTGAGATCAAACTTGTTGACTTTGAGCAGAAGTGGGGAGCGCTGTATAGGATGGGCGCAAATGGTCGCATCAAGGTGCGGGCCAGCGCGGCTGGCATGTGAGGGATGGGTTGGGCACGGGTCCGTTGGAGTAGTGGCTGTCGTTCCTCGTTGTGATGTGTTGCAAAATAGTATGGCAAAGGCAAAGTTGATGGCTGGGTTACGTTATGTATGCATGCGTGTGGGTAGCAGAGTACGATGGTGTGTGCAGGCATGTGTAGATAAGTTTGTGTGTGTGGTTTTGTGTGTCTGTGTTGGTGTCATTTTCTGCAGAACGCCACATATCTCATAGGTGTAGGTTCGGTCAATAGCAGGATGTGCTTTGCATGAAGTGGAGAGTCTATGAATAGTCAGATGGTGATTGTCTGTGTCGACAATCCGTCACCTGTAAATAGGCGTCTTGTGTGTGTGTCGTATTGTTGCCTGTGAAGTGCAGCTTTTAGAGGTGTGCAAGTCACCATGCATTGATAGCTGACAGTTACACTATGGACAGCTTTTGTTTCAAGGGCCAGTCACGGTCTGTCACTCATCACAGGACGTCATTGCGTGACTGTGATTTTAGTGGAGTCTGGGCACTCGGTCAGGTCCTGGATGCCTTTCGGGGCTGCCCCGCACGGGGCTGTCTGCATGATCGTGTGACAGCGTCTCTTGGTACAAGAGACCTGTGGGGTGAGTGCGGAACAGGTTGCCTCACTCTCTCAATGGATCATTTTATGGAGCAAGTGCACAGTTATTTAGGTCAGCCCTTGTAACGTTCTTGCTTCAAAAAAAAAAAAAAAAAAAAAAAAAAGGTGTATGAATAGGCATGGGCCCCTGATGCCAAGGTGGGGCCGGGCAATATGTGAATGGTGAATATTGATGCCCGTAATGAGGTGTGGGGGTGTTTGCAAACTGCATCTGATCCTTCGACAGCTGTGGTTATAGTGATACCCATGTACTGTGTGTATCTGTGTATGTGTGTGTGCCTCTTTGTGACGGTGGGTATGTATTGGAAAGGCGCACACTGGACGTGTTGCTAGCATGGCTGATTAATTTGTGGTTAAGAAGCTTTGATGGTGCGATGTGCACCGATGGGTATTATATGCAAGGCACAGCCAGACGTTGGGTGTCGCTGCAAACTGATACTCAAAATTGGCTGCGGACTGCGGTTGATCTATGGACAGCTGTGGTCGTAATTTGCACACGCGCATGTTGAAAGAATGTGCATGGCTTGTTGCTTAGTTTTGTGTTGTATGTTTTCAGTATGGATGTGTTGCCTAATATCATATCAGGATTGGTCACATGTACAGCACGCCTCCTAAACATCATCAGTAGCCAGGTTGTGGGCATCGCCTTCAGTGGCAAGTCATGACCTGTGGCAAACTGCAGCCACTCTATGGATGGCTGTGGTTATAGTGGATACTGGGCACTTGGTCGGGTCGGGTCCTGGATGCCTCAATGGCTGCTCTTCGCGGAGCTATCTGCATGACCTTGTGACGGCACCTCTCAAAGGGGAGAGTGTCGTGGGGTGGGTGTGAGAACAGGTTGCCCCATTCCCTCTTGGATAATTTTTGAAGTAGGGTTGCGGTTTGCTTAGTCGAGCCAATGTAACACTGCTTTGCCAAAAAAAAAAAAAAAAAAAAAAAAAAAAACTTCATCAAACAACAAATGCATCAAGTTGGTGGGACCCGACTCGTCAAACAGCTGGCCGGTGCATGTCAAGGTCCAACATTGCTTCATTCTTTCCCAAAAAAAATATAAACATTGCTTCATCAAGAGCGGCACGCAAAGCTACAAATGCCGGTGCGCGTGCCGGCAGACATGCTATGCATTTCTCCCTTGTATATTATTATTTCGGCGACCAGTGCAACAAGCACTGGTTTGAGTGCTGGAAAAAATAAAGAAAGCCATATTGCTTGGCAACATCATTGTCTGGTCTACATAAAATGCCGGTGCGCGTGCCGGCAGACATGCTATTGCATTTCTCCCTTGTACATAATTGTTGTTGTGACCAGTGCACAAGCATTGTTATGAGGGCAGAAAAAATAAAGAAACCCATATTGCTTGGCAACAGCATGGTCTGGTCTACATCGAACTTTTTCATAACAAATGAGAAGAAGTGAGAACAGGTTGCCCCATTCCCTCTTGGATAATTTTTGAAGTAGGGTTGCGGTTTGCTTAGTCGAGCCAATTTAACACTACTTGCCCCAAAAAAAAATTAACAAATGTAGGCTTGCCCTCCGCAGAGAGATCATATATTACGACACACACACATCGCCATACATAACGTAACCCAGCCATCAACAGTTGCAGGATTGATTGATTGATTGAATAGGCAACACACACGCGTCGTCAACGAGGCCGGTTCGGTTGATACTGATTTCCGCAGTTAAGCGTTTCATCGCAAAATATAAGCTATATCCGTTAGATCGAGATGGTATAGAGGCGCTGGAGTAGTCGCAACTGGGCATACGGATTGCGACAGTTCTGCTCTTGCGGAAACAGCTCTGTGGCACGCTGGAGCAGCAAGGACCCTTTATCAGCTGGACCTACTGTTTCTGCATGGCGAATTACGTTCGTGAGCTGAGCTGGAGAGCTTGCATGCAGCTGAGCTGGGCGTGCCAGTGACAGCAGCAGCAGCAGCAGCAGCAGCAGCGGCAACAGCACCAGGGAAGGCAATCAATTGCTGCACCGCTCTCCGGCTCTGTATAGCATACCTGGTTAGATGTTTTCAGTACATGAGAGTAGAATGCTTCACAGCAACAGCATGTGGGGACAGGGGCAGCAGCAGCCACACAGTCTTCACAGGCAACAGCAGCTGCACCAATGCCAGCAGCACAGGCGGGTACCGGCAGCGCCTGCACGCCCCCCATGCCCGGGGGGCAAATGGCGCTTCTCACCAAGCCGGTTGCTATCTGTAAGCAAACTGCAGGCACAACCCATGCTGACAGCAGACCCCCCAGCGCTCAGCGGCCTATGCGCGCTCAGCCTGCGTCTGTATGTGGGCGAGGCACAGCAGCAGTACAAGGGAAGCAACCAGCAGCATATGGCCAAGGCCTATGCATCGCAGTACCGGCTGCTGACGACAGCAATAACTCAGCGAGGCCAGCAGCAGGACGGTCCAGGATGCAGCACCCTCATGCAGCTCGTGCAGGCACACCGCATGTGCAGCAAAGAGAGGCGAAGGGCAGCAGCGGGTATGTGGACCTGCTGCTGCAGCCTGCCAACGTTGCAGTTGCAGCTGCAATGCAGTGCATAAAGAACGGCGGAGTACAGGTGGCGGACCGCCGTATCCGCGCGGGCTGGTCACCAGCAGCAGCAGAGCCGGATGAAGCAGTACGCATCGTCTTCGCCAACCCGCCGCTGCACCAGGCACGGAAAGGGTTCACACACGTGGTGCTAGCAGCGGCAGGATACCGCCACCTGAGGGTGGTTCACGAGCAGCTGGGTTGCAGCCGGCAGACTGGAAATGCAGCAGAGCGCGTCCCATGCGCTGACAGCATTGTAGCCTTTGTGGCTGCAGAGGACGCGGACCTCATCCTGCGCAAACTGCCGGACGCCTTTGAGGTGCCCGGCAGGCCCGGGCTGCCTACCACCATCTTTGTGGACGGCCGCACGGCGCAGCAGCCGCAGCGATGGGAAGAGGAGCAGCTGGTACAACTGGAGATACGGCAGCTGGGCCGTGAACTACAGCAGGAACTGCTGCTGGAGACAGAACAGCAGCAGCAGCAGCAGCAGCAGCAGCAACAACAACAGCAGCAGCAGCGGCAGCAGCACCATGAGCAGCAGCAGCAGCAGCGCAACGTAGATGATGTTGCTATGGAAGACGCGGCTACCCTGGCCCATGCGCTAACACAGCTGCAGCAGCAGCAGCAGCAGCAGCAGCAGCAGCAGCAGCAGCAACCGCCCCAGCAGCTGCAACAGCAGCAGCAGACTGTTGATGATGCAGAGATGGAGGACGCGCATGTGCAGTCAGGAGCAGCCATACCTCGCAGCTGCCGCTGCACCAGCAACAACAGCACCTGCTGCAAATGCAGCAGCAGCAGCAGCAGCAGCAGCAGCAGCAGCAGCAGCAGCAACAGCAGCCGCAGGAGAAGAACACACTCAGTCCACTTGCTGTACAGCAAGTGCAGCTGCGGATGCAGAAGCACCTGCAGCGGCAGCAGCAGCAGCAGCAACAGCAGCAGGCCACAGCGCAGACTGCTGCTGCCAGCATGGAAGCAGCATTCCCTCTGGACCCATTTGCCCAACAGCCTGATGCAGCCGCCGCCACAGCCACGCCAGCAGGAGCAGCAGCAGCAGCAGCAGCAGCAGCAGCAGCAGAGATAGCCCGGCCAGGCCAATGCCACACGGAGATGGAGGAGTCCCTCAGCTATACCCTGCAGGGAAAACTGGACAGTGGCCAGTTCACTGAGCAGGTGAAGGAAGATATGCTGAGTGCGTTCTACATGCAGCATGGTGCAGCCGTAGTGTCTAAAGCAGAAGAGGCGCTGTTTGTGCAGCAATGGCTGCAGCAGCACTTCCCTGCTGTTGCAGCAGCCTCATACGAGGATGCTGAGTATGGTGGTGGAGGGATGAGCACAGCAGCGGCTGGAGCAACGGCAGCAGCAGACAGCAACACCGCTCAGGGCAGGGACCAGGGGGCTAAGGGTAGGACAGCGCGGCAGTCTGCTGCAGCAGCAGCTGCAGCAGCAGCTGCAGCAGCAGCAGCAGCGGCGAAGTCGGCCAGGACAGCAACACCAGCAGCAGCAGGTGCAGCACCGTCACCACCCGTAAGGCGCTACCCCAGCCGGCAGCGCAAGGAGCCAAACCCTGTCTTTGGCCCCAACGTCAACAAGTTTGCAGTACTAGCGTCACTGCCGCAGCAGCAGCACCACAGCACAATAGTAACGGCGACACAGCCAGCTACGCAGCCTGCCACTCCAGCACAAAAGTCCCGCCTTCGCGGCGGGCGCGGCTCTTAATGCCGCCAGCAGGAGCGCACGGCCTGCGGCCCTTCTGCGTGGCAGCTGTCAATGTCAACGGCTTGGCTGCTGCAGACAAGCGAAGGGATTTCTTTGCTTGGCTGCAGAAGCAGGCGTCTGATGTTGTGCTGCTTTCAGAAACCCACAGCAGGTCAGACCAGCAGGTGCAGCAGTGGGCGCAGCAGGGAGCAGGGCAAGGCAGGCCGTGGCAAGGGTACTGCTATGCAAATAGCAAGCCCTTGGAAGTTGGCGTACAAGCTTCAGTTGGGGTAGCAGTACTGCTAAGTCAGAAAATAGTTCAGCAGGACACGAACCTGTGATTGAGTTCACAGACGGGCAGGGCAGGTTACTCAGGGTAGCCTGGACAACGCCGTGGGGCCAGCAGATGGCAGCGGTGGCTGTGTATGCGCCGCACGAACCCACGGAGCGCCCAGCCTGGTTTCAGGGGCCTTATCAGGAGGCACTGGAGGCAGGCGCGCAGGGGTCCAGCCTGATTGTGGGCGGGGACTTCAACTGCGCCTTGCAGGAAATCGACGTGCAGCCAGTGGCTGGCACGCGGGCGCGACACTCGCGCCGCATGGTGGGGGCAGCGCAGCTGCAGCGCGTCACTGTGCGCACGGGCCTGGTGGATGCGTGGCGACACCGCAACCCGCACACCAGGCAGCCTACGCACTACAGCTACCATGGCAGCGCAGCTGGCAACAGCAACGCGGCAGCAGCAAAACACGGCAGCAGCAGCAATAACAGACGCTACAGCCACAGCTCATGCTGCAGCAGCGGCGGCTGCAGCAGCGGCGGCAGCAGCAGCAGGCAGCAGGCGAGCTCAGGGGCAGCCAGCAGCAGCAAATCATGCCACGTCAGCCGGCAGGATTGACTATGTCTTCTTGTCAGCGGACCTGGTTGAGGAGGGCTGGCTGCAGAAGGCCACACAGCACATGAGGCAGCCCTCAGATCACCGCCCTGTGGTTGTCAAGCTGCGGCCGCCTGGCATGCCGCTCCTTGGACAGCGCAGGTGGTGCTTCCCCACCTCTGCTCTGGGTGGCGCAGCTTTTGTCTCAGCTATGCGGGAGAGCCTGTCAGCAGCTGTGGAGCAGCAGCAGCAGCAGCGGCCGCGCAACAACCCAGCAGCTGAGTTTGAGCACCTTAAGCAGCATGCTGTGACTGCCACTGCAGTCATAATGCAGCGACAGAAGCTGCAACAGCAGGCAGAACTCAGGCGGCTGCGCAGGGCGGTGGCAACAGCAGCATGGCAGCAGCGCCAGCACAGCAATGGGCAGACGCAAACCAACCTTCAGCACGCAGAAGAGCAATTGCTGGATTATGAAGAGCAGCAACGCCAGCAGCAGCAGGAGAAGACTGATGCGCTGTACGAGCTGTACGCTGATGGCCCGTCTAGCTTTTGGGGAGCGAGGCTAGGGCAGGCCGTGCCGGAGCCGCACTATATCAGCGCTGTGGCTGCAGCAGATGGCAGCACAGTGTCCACTGGCAGCAGCGAGGGCGCGGCAGCAGCAGGCAGCCTGCTTGCAGACTTTTATGACCCTGCAGAAGGCGGGCTGTTCTCGCGACACCCCACCGACCCACAGCAGCAGCAGGAGCTGCTTGCGTGTGTGGATAAGCAGCTTTCTCCGGAGCAGCAGCAGCAATGCCTGGGCCCTGCAGGCGACGGCACCATCACCTTGGAGGAGGCGACAGAGGCACTCAACAGCATGCCTAGAGGGAAGGTGCCAGGCAGCGATGGGCTCACATATGAGTTCTACAGCGCATTCTGGGAGCAGCTAGGACCAGCTTTTGTGGCAGCATGCAACTTCCTGTTTGGTCTGAACGGGGCGCTGCTGTCTCCGCAGCAGCGCCTTGGGCTCATCACCCTGCTGTTCAAGGGTGGCGGTAAGCCAAGGGACCAGGCTGCCAGCTACCGCCCCATCACGCTGATGAACTGTGATGTGAAGATTCTGGCGAAGGTGGTGGTGCTGCGGGCGGCGCCAGTGCTGGACAGCGTCGTGGACAGCACTCAGACAGCGTTTGTTCCAGGCAGGGACATTGCAGACAATGTGCTGCTGCATCTGGAGGAAGTTGACTTCCTCAGGACGCAGCAGCAGCCCGGCTGCATTTTGTTTCTGGACTTTGAGAAGGCCTATGACAGGCTAGACAGGGACTGGCTGATGAAGTGCATGGCAGCAATGCAGTTCCCGCCAGGCATGCGTAGGTGGGTACAGCTGCTGCTGGCAGGCACGCAGGGTCGCATCGTGTTCAACGGCGGCCACCTCAGCAGGGTGTTTGACATCCCTCTGGCTGCGCGCAGGGCAGCCCACTCAGCCCGCTGCTGTATGTGCTAGCAGCGCAGCCGCTGGCGGCCAAATGCAGAGCGCTGCAAGCAGCAGGGGAAGTGGACAGCATCAGCATGCCCGATGGCTCAGCAGCACCCTGCAGCATGCAGCATGCAGACGACACCACCCTGCACGCCGCCAGCAGGCAAGGCGTTGCTGTGCTGGTGAGAAAGCAGTACAGCCGTTTTGTGCAGCGAGTGGCGCCAAGCTGGGAGTCAGCAAGTGCCAGGGCATGGAAGTAGGCACGCAGCAGCCGTTTGTAGGGGTGGATCCAGCCACGCAGATACCGTTCCATGATACAGCACTGCACCCAATCAGGCACCTGGGTCTGCTGCTGTCAGCAGCAGGCGCAGAGCCGCATGCAGCAGCGCTGTACACGCAGCGCCTGCAAACCATCACATACCGGGTGCGGCAGTGGGCACGGCAGAATCTCAGCTATTTGGGGCGCTGCGCAGTTGCGCAGCAGATGATGGCATCTTGCATCACCTATCATGCGCAGTTCGTGCCAGTCCCAGCAGATATCATGGCCAGGATGCACCGCCGCCTCTTAGGGTTTGTGACAGAGCAGGGCTGCGCTCGAGAAGCCAACATCCGGCAGTGGAATGAAAGCCCTCCGGCAGCAGTGGCCAGCCTGCCTTTCAGCATGGGCGGAATGCGGCAGGTTGATGTCAGGGCGCACGCCACAGCAATGCAGGCACGCACAGCAGCAGCATTGCTGTCGCCGCGACGAGCCCCATGGAAGGCCTTCATGCGGGCCAACCTGCGCCATGCACTGCCAGGACTAGGGGAGGCAGCGTTGGTGCAGCGATCAAGGGCGCCGCTGCAGGCTGCCGCCAGGGGCGGCAGGCTGCCGCTGCGCCTATCAGCATACATAGAGGCGCTGCAAAGCGTGGGCATTCACAGGCACGTGGAGCACAGCGCCATGACCCGCCAGCAGATCCAGCTTGAGCTGCTAGTGGGGAACCACAGCGTGGGCAGCAGCTCAGATGGGCAGATGTTGGCAGCAGCCGGCACCCTCCCTGCTCAGCTGCGCCACGGCGCAGGCACCACACTGGGGCAGGTGCAGCAGCAGCTAACTGGACAGCCGCAGCAAGATGGCATAGTGCTGCCGCCGACATGGCTGCGCACTCTGCGGGAGGGCAGCACAGGTGCATGGCAGACCGATACGCAGCAGCAGTGGGCACAACAGTTGCAGCAAGATGGCACCACCAATGCTACAAGGTGCAGCAGAATGGCAGCTTGAAGGCCACGATAGCTGTCCCAATGGACACAGCAGCCCTCCAATGGGCGCCATGTTGTGTGGTAGATGTAACAGCAGTGCCGCACCCTGCATTTCAGCGGCAACAACAGCAGCGGCAGCAGCGACAGCAGCAGCAGCTGCAGCAGCCAGCAGCATGGCAACAGCAGCAGCCACGACAGCAGCAACAGCAGGAACAGCAGCAGCAGCAGCAGCAGCAGCAGCAGCAGCACAGGGACAGCAACAGCAACAGCAGCAGCAGCAGCAGCAGCAGCAGCAGCACCAGGGACAGCAACAGCAACAGCAGCAGCAGCAGCAGCAATCGCGAAGCACGCCGTCATGGTACCTGGTGGGTGCTTGGGCAGACATTCGCGTAGATCCTAGTGTATGGGGGATGGGGTTTGCTGTCAGCTTGCTGCAGTTCACGCCAAAGGTGGCAACATGCAGGCTGCTGCAGGAGCAATGCAGTCGGCAGTGCAAAGAGGGTGGGTATCAGGTGTCGGCATGCGCCCGCGCCTGTGGCGCAACCGCCTGGGTGCTGAGGCGCCACAGGACGGCTTGCAGGAGATGGAGGCAGCTCAGAAACGGTCCTTCCAGCAAATGCAGCAAAGTAGCGAGGCGCCTGGCAATCGCAGCAGCAGCAGCAGTGACAGCCAGCGGTTTAGCGATGCAGCTATGATGGCAGCTTACCATGCGTCCTGGATGGATCCGTCCAGGGAGCGGGAGCTGCCAAGACAGCGCGCAGCAACAGCAGCAGCAGTAGTCACGGCTCAGCGGCAGCAACAGGAGCAGCAACAGCAGCGCATCAGCTGCCCAGCACACAATGATCTACTGGACCCGATCACTCAATCCATGGGTGCTGTCAATGCCAGGCAGCACCGCTGGGTGGCGAGTTATCAGCGGCTGAAAGACACCCAGCTGCCGAGGCGGCTGCGAGTGTTTGGCTGGCGGCTTCTGCATGCAGGAGTGAAGGTAGGCGCACGGCGCATGCTGGCATCCAGCAGGCGCGCGCCGGCTCACTTTACCTGCCCAGCACAGCAGTGTCAGCAGCCGCAGCAACTGGAGACCCTCACCCACTTGTTAGTGGAGTGCCCTGTAGCTGCAGCAGCATGGCAGTGGTACGCGCAACAGGTGTGGCAGCGTGTGCAGCCCGGAGCAGTGGTCCCTGTTAATAACAGCCGTCTGCTGCTGCTGGATGACTTCAGTGTGTGGGCGCCGCCAGCAGGGCAGCAGCAGATGTGGACGCAGCTGCGTCTGCTGCTGCTGGAATCCATTTGGGTGGTGCGCTGCAGCAGCATCAGGGCTGGCGTGACTGTGGCCAGTGCAGATGCCAGCGATGGCAGCGGCAGCCACAATGCAGGCAGCAATTCGCAATCTCAGAGCCACAACAACAGCGATGCGGAGGACAGCAGCAGCAGCAGCAGCAGCAGCAGCATGGACAGCCAACGGGGTACAGCTGGCGAGCCGGGCAGCTCATCATACGCTGCTAAGGCTGTGGCGTGCAGGTTTCTGGCAAAGCTGCGGCAGCAAATTCAGAGGGAGTGGGATAGGGTGGAAGTAGATGTTAGGATAGGTTGTGGGATACCGTTTGCATGGCTGCAGGGAGGTCGCCTGAGATCAAACTTGTTGACTTTGAGCAGAAGTGGGGAGCACTGTATAGGATGGGCGCAAATGGTCGCATCAAGGTGCGGGCCAGCGCGGCTGGCATGTGAGGGATGGATTGGGCACGGGTCCGTTGGAGTAGTGGCTGTCGTTCCTCGTTGTGATGTGTTGCAAAATAGTATGGCAAAGGCTAAGTTGATGGCTGGGTTACGTTATGTATGCATGCGTGTGGGTAGCAGAGTACGATGATGTGTGCAGGAATGTGCAGATAAGTTTGTGTGTGTGGTTTTGTGTGTCTGTGTTGGTGTCATTTTCTACAGAATGCCGCATATCTCATAGGTGTATGTTCGGTCAATAGCAGGATGTGCTTTGCATGAAGTGGAGAGTCTATGAACAGTCAGGGGGTGATTGTCTGTGTCGACAATCCGTCACCTATAAATAGGCGTCTTGTGTGTGTGTCGTAATGCTGCCTGTAAAGTGCAGCTTTTAGAGGTGTGCACCATGCATTGATAGCTGACAGTTACATTATGGACAGCTTTTGTTTCAAGGGCCAGTCACGGTCTGTCACACATCACAGGACGTCATTGCGTGACTGTGATTTTAGTGGAGTCTGGGCACTCGGTCAGGTCCTGGATGCCTTTCGGGGCTGCCCCGCACGGGGCTGTCTGCATGATCGTGTGACAGCGTCTCTTGGTACAAGAGACCTGTGG
>JACERP010000420.1:0-63823 GCA_014080715.1 Scenedesmus sp. NREL 46B-D3 | reverse complement strand
GCATTGGCGCATCTTTTGATGATGTCTGTCTGCACTTTGTCAATCAGCTGCAGTTGCCTAGCTGTGGACGGGAAACCAACCTCACTGCCATATTCGACAATGGGACGGACACACGTCAGCAACAGTATGCGTTTAACCTCCACACTGATGCTGCGGCTCTTCCAAATTGGCATGAGCGCACCCTTCACACGTTGCACCTTAGCCAGCATCTTCTCAAAATGTGTGGTCCATGTACAGGTATTGTTGAACCACAGGCCAAGATAGCAGTACTCCGATACAACAGGCACAGGGACATTGTTCCAAACGATGCCGGAGTCGACCAGCTGGCTGGTCTGTCTTGCTGGCAGCACATGCATGACGGCAGACTTCAAGCTGTGGAGCTTGAAGCGCCACTGGCAACTGTAATTGTAAACAGTTGCAGCCACAGCCTGAACTTCAGACAGAGACCCGCAGACAGCAACAAAGTCATCAGCCTGCATGGCTGCCACAACTTGGCCTGCAGGTTCGTCACGAGGGCCCATGAGGGTAACGCCAGGGTGCTTTGCATGCACGTCACGCAGCAAGTCGTCGATAAACAACAGGTACAGTGTGGGCGAAATAACATCACCCTCATGCAGGCCAAGGTCGCAGGTGAACCTATCCGTGGTGCAACCCTCATGAGACACCACACGCTGCGCGCCCTGATACAAGTTGTACAAGACACGGAACATCTTGCCACGCACACCCTTATCCCACAGCTTCTGGAACAAGCCATCAAGCCAGACCGTAGGGAATGCCTTGAAGGTGTCAACAAACAACACATATGACTCCTTTCCCTCAGCTTTCCTGCCATTAAGGACCTCGCTGAGCACGCTTTGATGGTCAGCACAACTGCGCTTGGGGCGGAATCCGTTCTGACTCTCGTGCAGCAGCGGCGCCGCTGCTGCTGTAGCAGCAGTTGCGCGTGGCTGCTGCTGCTGCTCCTGCTGCTGTTGTGCTGAATGCTGGCCTTGCTGCTGCTGCTGCTGCTGCTGCTGCTGCTGCTGCTGTGCTTGTGTTTGCTGCTGCTGCTCCTGCTGCTCGCCCTCTGCAAACTTGATAAGGCGCTGATTGAGGACGCTGGTGTAGGACTTATAGAGCACGCTGAGCAGGGTGATGCCGCGGTAGTTGCCTGGGTCTGTCAGATCGCCCTTCTTAGGCATGCTGACGACTGTCCCCGGCACCTGATGTACCTGCTCAAGCTGCCACATGAGGCTGCAGTACTGCAGCAGCATGTCTGCAACTGTGTTGCCTCCGTACTTCAAAAGCTCGTTGACGATGCCTTCCTCTGCAGGGTTGCCAGCTTTGCCTGTGCGTAGACGCTGCAAGCATGCAGAAACCTCGGCGGCAGTGATGGGCAAGTCCAGCGGGCAGGGTGGGGCAGCATGAGGTGCGGTTGAGTCATGAAGGTACTGCTGTACATTGGCGGCAACCTGTGTCATGTGCGCTGGGTCGAACTGGGGGTTTGCGGCGGCAAACGCTGCATGGCTACCAACACGCTGATAGTGGCATTTGAATGCATCTGCTTTTTCTGCAGGGGTTGAAGCCGTCTGTCCTGAGGGGTGTTGCATGACACTGTACACGGCCTCGCTGACATGCTTAGGGCACAGGCGACGCACAAGCTGCCACATATCCTTCTCCCCAAGCGTGCTGTCATCACTTAAGCGGTCTCTGTACGCTGCAGTGATTGCATGCTCGCATCGCTGTTTGTGCTGCTTCTCAGCTGCTTTGATAAGCTGTGCAGTGGCCTTGCGCTGCTGATCAAATGCATCCCAGTCTGCAACAAGGCCGGACTCCCTGTACTGTGTAAAGGCCTGCACCCTGGCCTGCACAGCATTTGTCAGCTCCTGTGTCCACCACGGGAAGGACTTGCCAACCCAGACCCTTTTAAACCCAAAACTGGCATTGACCGCCTGACGAAGCGCTCCCAGCAGCTGCGCATGTGCTTGTTGTACTGCAGCATTGGCCGTAAGTTGAGCTGCAGAAACCTGCTGTTGTAGCACGGTAATAGTGGACGTATAAGCAGCGCCCAGCTGTGCCAGGGCCTCCTGGTACGCCTCAAGTTCGGCCGATTGCTCCCCATTGCGCATTTTGAAATCATTCGGCTGTGCATTGAGGCGCAGCTTGACCTGTTTTGCAGGGCGACGTGCCACAGGCCTTTGAATGCAAGCAGACACTGGCAGGTGGTCAGTAGAACCCACTGTGTATGGCCCAACCTTGGCTGTTGGCCTGGCGGCAGCTTGGCACGGCATAGCAATGTCAGCAGACGCAATGATGTAGTCATTGAGGGACCTCCGCGCGGTGCCCCTGTGGGACCTGTCACATGTGATGTGCTGGTGGGGAGAGGTGGGTGCTGTGCGGGCATTCAGTGAGTAGAGATTGACGGCATTGAGCAGCGAGAGAAGGAGTTCGCCATTGTTGTTTGTGGTTGTTTCGCCATGCATGCCAATGCGATCTGTGGGGCTTGCACCTTGCCCGACCCTGGCGTTGAAGTCACCCATGATCAACACAGAGCCTCTGCTCGACAGGTATGCGAGGTCCTCCTGCAGCGCTGAGTAAGCAGCCCTCCTCACTGGCGCATGCTTGTTCATATCAGGCATATACACCACTCCAATAAACAGCTTAGGAGCACCATTCTGCCCTGGCATCACTAGCCACAGTGCATCCTCGTGTTGCTGATCAGCAAAAGCAAACACTTTCACAGCATTGGCAACAGCGGCATGCACAGCAACCGCAACACCACCACTGGCACACCCATTCTCCCCAAGAGGCCTGGCCTTACTGATGTATGTGTAGCCCGGAATGAGATCGGCAGGCCGCAGCTTCCCTGGCGCCTCCTTGGTTTCCACAAAGCCCATGATGTCGCAGCGCAGATTTTTGAGTAATTGGCAAACTTCCACCAGGCTTTGACCTGCCTTGGGCATGTTGTTCACATTGAGGACGCCGCACACCAATCCACTGCTACCTGGCTGCACCGGTGTCCTGTTGGGGCGGTGGCGGCGATGCTGCAGGGTCCTGCGGCTGGGCCTGGTGTTGTTGGAGCGTTGGCTGTGCCTGCAGCCCTGCTGCTGACCTGTGCTGCGCCGAGCAGGTGCTGCCTGCTCAGTGCCTGCGGGCTGCTGTTCCTCGTCCTCGGATGCAGGCACAAGCTCATCCTCCTCATCCTCCGTGTAGCCCTCAGCGGCGTAGTCGTCACCCGGTAATGCGGCCTGAGACAACTCAGCATCAGGCTCGAACACAGCATACTGGTTAGACAGCACCAGGCCGGCGCTCAGCTGCTCACGCCGGCCCGCTTGACTGCGGCCTGCATGAGCCCCACGTGCTGACAGGATGACTGCGCCATTGAAGGTGAATACAGCGCGCCAGTGCAGTACACGCTGAAGCTGCTGCTTCAGCATGACCACCATGCATGCTGTCAGCTGGCGCACTGCCGATGACGGCACGGTGAACACGATGGCTGTCTGCCCTGCCCAGAAGGCCCTGCCTGTGAGCAAGTCGCATGGCACATCTCCTCCTGACATCTGTGCAACAGCATTCAGGCCTGCGGCCCGCACCCGGGCGACGGTGGTTGCTGTCCTGCGTGGGCCAAACAACTTCACCTGGTAACCCCAACTGTTCTCATCCCTGGTTTGACGTCTCTGGGCGCGGCTAGACCCAGTGATTGTTCCGCTGGACGGTGCAGCCTCAATCTCAGTGGGGCCACCAGGTGCTGCAGTGGCGGCAGGAACTTCGGTATCCGCAGTTGCAAGTGGGTTTGTAGAGTTGGTAATACGCGCAGCAATGCGGGTTGGTCGGTTCGCGGGTTGGGGTGTGCCCACGTAGCCACCTGCAGAAGCGGAGGCATACGTGTCAATGCACACCTTGTGCCATGCACCCTGCAGCCACACGTGTGAGCTAACGTCAGGGCAGGCAGGGGCGCTAGATGGGCCCTCGCCAAAGCGAGGATTGGTGACTGGATGGCAGAAGCCATCAATCACCACATATTGCCTGGGCAGGCGAGTCACAGGACCACAGGGGCCAGGAGCTGGCTGCTGGCCTGCAGGGGCCCCTGTGGCCCTGCCGGTCTGCACTGCCAGGCTGCACTCCTGAGACATCCTGTGGTCCTGTGTCATGTTCATAAGTTGCTTGTGAAGCAGGGGCGGCAGGGTAGGCAGCAGGCACACTTTGTGAAGGCAGCAACAAGCGACAGCGGCGCCGACAACTGTTGTTGCAGCAGGAGCAACAGGACACGCCAGGTACAGCATTAGACTCGCCACAGGATCGGCCATAAGGCTGGCGAGACACAGCTCAGACCTGGCCATGAACTGCTGCCGCATTTGCAACCACTGCTGCATGAGCCTACTGCTGCTGTTGCTGCTCTGGCTGCTTCTGCAGAATGGCAGGGATTGAACGCAGGCTGCTGGCACGGTTGCAGATGCATGCATCACGCTCAATGCATTGTCTTCCCACTTGGAGCTCCTGGCGGTACTGGCCCGCCAGACAGTCCATCGGTCTGTTCCCAGTCATGACCGTTGAAGTGGGCGTGCCTCCCCCAAGCACGTTCGCATCAATGTAGCCGGTGCCATAGCCTTATGTTCAATGTGCCTTCTGTTGACATCAACGTCCAAGCAGCGTAGCGCTGACCCAAACGCGTTCTCAGTGGAGTGCCTGCTGCCCTGTGCCCAAGATCCACCAAACCAGCCCTGCACGCCACCTTACTTCACAAGCATCACGAAAAAAGGTTAAGGAAGAAGAAGCGCGCCCGCAGGCGCGCTAAAGGCCGAGTAAATTCGAACTGAGAGTTCGAAGTTGAGGTGGGCGCTGAGCTCTGGTCACAGCCTGCACCGGCCTAGATCTTCGCAAATAACTTGATCGTCGGGTGAAGAATATCTTTTGGCTGTTTGACACGCACTGGCCTCCAAGGTCGCCACCCCCGCAAATGGAACAAACGATTGATTGATTGATTGATTGATTGATTGATTGATTGATTGATGAACTGATTCGGTGTCACCATACACATACCAACACCAACACCAATAACAGTACACAAGTAGAGCCGTGGAAAAGCCACAGGCCATGCATACACACACATGTGCCACCTCCCCGATTTTACTTAGCAAGCTGCCACCTCAAGCAGTAACTTCCCGGCAACTTCATTTGATTACAGTCAAAGGTTCTGTACTAGCCAGCAGCTGCTGATGTATTGAGACTGTCAACATATTGCACAGCTAAGTTGGCAATCACACACCGCAGCAGATTTTAGCAGTCACACACCGCAGCTCAGCTGAGCAATCACACACCACACATGAAAACTGTCCCAAACAAGAGCGTGATAACTCGGAGCAATCACCGCTGAGAAAAAGTTCACACCTGATGAAACGCTTTCAACTACGCCAGTTGATATATTGTAACTGTTGCTTGGCCAGTGGGAGGTTTGTGTTTGTAAAGTCCAGCTGCCATGAAGCTGTTCAAGTACATCTGTGAACGACTTATGCAAAACAGCAACAGGTAACACAGCTGGCAACGCACATATGTGCAGGCTGCAGATACAGAGATGGTGCATCACACCGCATAAGCTGCACAACGTAAGTAAAAGGAAACAAAACGAGTATACGTAAACCAGCATGCATCAGCAATGACTTCACAGCTTTGAAGCTGTACCAGTGCTGCGTGAACTGAACACAGGCACAAAAAAGGCCACGTAATTCAAGTACTGCTTGTTTTCAATGGTTGAAATGCTCCAGGCGGGTTTCATGTGTACTTCAGACATAAGCTACAAGCAAAGATGACCCTCTGACCTGCAGCACAGCTGCGATGGCGGCAGCCATTGTACCGCATGCTGGCTGAAACGCACTCTTGCACACCTGACAGTGCCCAAGAAGTTCAAGTCGCCTGTGCTGCCAGCACATTTCAAAGCCACCTTGACCGCCAGCATAACCCTCAGCCACAACAGCAATGAGCGCAGTCTTGCCCACGGCTGCTGGCTGCCTCACACGCAGTACCGCCAGCCCTTGCAGCAGAAGCCTGTGATGGCTGTGCCTCGTGTTGCATCCTTGATGTTGTCAGACAGCGTGCCCGATGGAGACTGGAAGTAGCCTACATTGCAGCAGCAGCAGCAGCAGCAGCAGCAGTGGACACCACCAGGGCATGCATGCTTCAACTTGCTGTGAGACTTGGTACAGGTCTGTGAAGCACAGCATGCCTTGCTGCAGCCTGCCAGGGTGTCCCTGCCCACATGCGGTAGCTGGGGTGCCTGGCAGAGCAAGCTCGTGTTCTTGCACTTACCAACGCCGTTCCTACTCTTGCCGCTCCATGCCTCTGGCACACATCCATCAATTTTGGGGTTGTTGAAAAGGGTGCTGCACGCACAACATGTTGCGGCAGGGACAGCATGTCAGCGACTTGTACTACTTCTTGCGGGAAGTGCATACACCATCATGATAGCTGTCAGCCGTCCTGCTTCACTGCTTTTTCATGTTGCAGGCTGCATCCAACACACTTGACCACTTTGACGACAAACCCTTCGGCGACAAACCAGTGACAACAGCCGCAACACCAAGCAGCAGTTCTCATTAAAGCAACTGCGACTGACTCTGGCAACAAGTAACAACCTGCCGCAGAACACAAGCAAACAGCGACGTCACCACTCACATGGTGCTGATCTGCTTGAGGTTGCCCCACGTCTGGGGCACCCCTCCGCGCAGCTTGTTGTTGTTCAGCTTCAGCACCTGCAGGCTGCTCAACTCGCCCCATTGAGGAGGCAGGCTGCTGGTCAGCTGGTTGTACGGCAGGCTCCTGTAAGAAGCCAAAAGCAAAAAAAAAATGTCATGCAGCAGCACAGCATTGTTGTGGCTTCCCAAACTTGCTTGCAACATCAGCTGCATGCGGCCCTAACTGTCACGGCTCTACTTTGGACTTCCTACAGCAGCTGGTGCCCGGTACGGCGACCCTGGTTTCAAGACATGGCAACTGCAGCATGATCATCATGCAATGCAGCTTCTGGTGACAGCACTGCAGCCATGGAGCCTGCCACAACTCCAAAGAGAGATGCAGACATGCTGACGTTCTGCTCGCAGAGGTGGCCTGCCTCAGCTGCTCAGCTGCGACACTGAGCTGCGCACTCACAGCACTTTGAGTGTCTTCATCGCGCCCCACTGAGGTGGAAGTGGGCCCTCCAGCTGGTTGTCATTCAGGAACCTGCAAGCAGCAGCAGCAGCGGCGGCACCTTGGAGTGTCAACAACTCCCTGTGAATGTGCAGTGAATGCTCCCTGCATGAGCATAACAGGCACTCCTCTCAGCGACGAACTAACTACACAATCCAGCACAGGGGCATATATCCTGTTTTGAAAGTTGCAGAAGGGCAGCCTGAGTGTGGAAGTTTGTTTCTTGTCACCTGCTCAGATGGTACTCGCCACCCGGCACTCCTCTGCTTGAATTTGGCCATGCCTACACAAAGCCGAGTCGCACGCGGTTTGGTCGCACACACGGCATGCATGAAAGCCCATGTGGTTGCTACAGCTAGGCTGCCATACAAGTTGTTCACTCACAGCTCGACTGGCTTCATGGTGGTGCCCCAGCTGGGTGGCAGCGTGCCGTTGAGCTGGTTGCCACCGAGGTAGCTGCAGCACAGCAGGTCGACATTACACAGCCAGGTAGTTATGTCGGCAAGCAAGGTGACCAGCGTACCAGGCGCGAAGGTTCGGTTAACCACAGTCACATGTGGGCAGCGCGCAGCTGGACACGTTTACATGGTGTGAAAGTGTTCAAGGCATGAATGCTTTGGACTTGACATGCCAGTTCCAAATCATCACAGCTGCTGCAGTGAGTTTTGGCCATGATTCTGCTGTCCAAGCAGAGCAGCTCACATGTGTGTTAGGTGCGGCAGGTTCTTCACCACCTTGCCATCTGGCAATTTCCCCGTCAGTCCAAGGTACACCATGTTCAGCCTGCACCAACACACAGTTGCAAGCCAGTGCGGTTGCAGTAGCAACTATGCAATGCAGGCGCTGGAGCTCAGCGGGCAACTAGGCGATGCAGCTCATAGCTGCCGGCAGCAGCAAGCACCTGAAGATCACTGACGAGAAGACAGTTGCATGCTCCGATCCCAATGCTGGAACTATCCCAGCAGTGAGTTCAGCTGTAGACAGCTTTGCGCTGTCACGATCTGTTTGTGTTTGCGTGCATACGTACACAACGCCTGCGAAATGCAGCAAGCAGCAGCCAGGCATGCTCGCAGTGGCCTCGCTCCGCACCTGACAATGTTCTTGTTTGCATCGCAGGTGACATACACCCAGGTGCAGTGAGGCAGCCTGTTGCTCCAGTCCTTGAGGACTGTGTTGCTGGGATCCACACTGGCTTTAAACTGCAGCAGGGCTGCATGGCAAAAGAGCATCTTGAGACAAGTCACTGACAATCAGAAATGAAACATCAGTGCTGGTGACTTTTAGCAAACGGTGCAGCAAGGCCTGCGCTAGCAGCCGCAGCTTCATCGCTGCTGATGCAGCTGCTGATCTTGTTTCAACCGCTGCTTCATGCCCTTGCCAGTATTGGAGCGCCGCACCTTGTGCTTGTGTGGCAGGTGGCACGATTGACTTGACTGCCGTAGCTGTTGGTGCATTCGCCCTGATTGGCGCTGGTGCTTGCGTCACAGATGCAGCTGGCGTCACAGGTACGGCTGGCGGCCCGGCAGCAGCTGCCTGAGCAGGTGCCGCAGGCCTTGAGGCCGGCTGGGACCGCGGCTGTGGGCGCTGACCTGGCACCATGTTAAGCAGGCGGAACATGAGAGGGCAGTGTGACACGCTGACACTGCAGACTGCACAGGGACTCTTTGCTGTGCTTGCCATGCTGCTGCTGTCACAAACTGTCAGTCTCGGTCATGCAGCTCACTGATGCTATCTCTGGCAAGTCCAGCTGCACTTGAATGCACCTGCCAGCTGGATCACGCGTATCCACGCAGATGGGCATCAACATTAGCAATGCATGCCGGCTGCGCACCGTCACGGCCGCACAGCAGGATGCTGCGTCCTGCAAGTGGTTGGTCGGGGTCGCTGATCATGCCCTGGTTGTTAGCCAGCACAAGTGAATAATCCAGGCCAAACAGCCTTGACACCGTCTGCACAGTCTCGCTCCCACTTCCCTGCAAGTGCATGGTCGAGATAAACCACAGCACAATGTTGTAACATGAGCTGTTCAGCCCTCAAGAGCAAATGGCAGCTGAGCATGAGGAGTGCTTGCACTGCAAGTGGGCTGCCTTGTAGTTGTGTACTAGGGATCCTTGCGCAAGTGGTGCATCACCAAACTTATCAGCGTGCAGGCAGTACATGCAAGGCAGACATCAGGCTGTACTGACGCCACCTTCAGAACGATTGCTCCCACCTCGTATACGACGCAGTTGTTCCTGCGTGCAGGTGTATACACGGGAAACAGCCATCCAAGCAAGTTGTTGGTGCTGTAGGTGGCGGTGCCACCCGTTGCTGTGGTGGCACCTGCTTCAGGGGTGGTGTACACCGGTGTGCCAATGCCGAAGCCCCCGACCGAGATTCCCGTGCCGAGCGGCACGGCACCAGTATTAATTGAAGTGCCCGCGTTTATTAGTCCTCCGGTAAGGCTAGTCAGGCCCCCCAAAAGATCGAACTGCGCTTTCACGGCACTGCACGCCCCGAGCAGCAGCAGGCTCAGGCACAATGACCGTGCACCCTGCATCCTATGATGACTGCAAGCTTGCATGTATATCAAACTCTTTTGGTGGTTGATCGGCTGCGATCTGCCACCAGCCACCTTAGATGACCCAATGTAAGGTAGTAAAACTGCAAGAAGAACAGGCTCCACAGCAGTACTTTGTAGATAAAATATTACGCTGTGGTTGACGGAGGTATGCTGACGGAAGTGTGCGGTGGTCACTCTGCCTTCACATGTAGCGGGTGACACAAAGTTTTTCTCACAGCAGCTACGAATTCATCGTGCAAGGTTTTGAAATACACTCAACGCTTACTACGTAGCGCACTGCGCATGCTGAGCATGCTCGTGCACTTAGATGGTGCAGGTTCCAATTGTTTACTTACAGGAATCTAACACCCAGGTGGTAACACCCTGGTTCCGGTCCCTGGTGCCTTACGGCTGCTGCAGTGCTTGCGGTTGCTTTACCTCTGCCAACCGATGGTTCTGTGCATTATTGCCGGTTTTTTTGTGCCAACAGCTTTGAGTCTGTGGCATTAACTCACAACGATCAGCACGCATTCCGCCAGTTCCTGCAGTAGCAACAGCAGCAGAAGCAGCAACGCCAGGAACAGGAGCAAGAGCATGGCTGTGCAAATTCCGCGCCCCTTCAAGCTTGAGGCAAGAGCAACTGCACCCACATGATCCTGCATGCTAAACTCCCGTTGTAGTAGAGTGCCTCAGGTGGTGAACTGGCACTTGCAGTAACAGTGCACCACACCAGCACCTGCCTGTCAGGCTTATGGTGGTGCCAGGTCAAGCATGTGTGTAGCATCGCCTTGCAGCATTCCCTCACTGCAGACATGGCACTCTGGCACCTTCCCTGCAAGTATGGACCTGCACTCTGGCAGCACGGATGCAAACCCTGGTGCATGGGTGAACCTGCCAGAAGATAGCGCTGCAAGAGAAGCAATTGCGTGTATGCTAGTGTGCTCCTCTTTATGCCACCCCTGCTGCTGCTGCTGCTGCTGCCTGGTGCTGGTGTGGTGGTGTGAGCAGAGGTTCTTTGCCAAGTACGAGTTTCAGTCGCCCTACCTGCTGTGTTGCAGCGACTGTGAAGCGTTGACCATGCAGGAGCTGCTGGCAGCCGCAGATGAGGACACATTGAGCAGGTACAGTGAATGAACCTAGCACTATCTGCACACCATTGTTCATTGGTGTCAAGTGTCACACGTCAGGTCAGGGCTGACAAGTTAAGTACTGACTTTCAGGCACAGCAATCAAATGCCAATGGATGTCAATCGCTCACATGCAGCTCAGCCGCTTGCCGTCAATGGCTGAGCAGATGCGCCGCACACAACAGACATGCGTGCATACTGCACTTGGCTTGGGCAGCCTCAGCGTTGGAATTGCAAAAGTAGTTGCTGAACGCCCTTGTTTCCGGCTGATCTTCCAAAGGTTGCAGATTGAGTTGTGCAGCATGCTGGTGTGCATGCAAAACTTGTGCCAGCAGCAGCGCTGCAGAGCCCCCTGAATGACACAGGCACTGCTCAGGCATGATCACTCCCTGGTTTCCCAACGCATGCTGTCAAGCACAGCTGCCTCCGTACTACTGCACTGTGAGGTAGTTTTGTTGTAAGCCACCTGTGTTTGCGCTCTGCCTTGGGCAGCCGCCGAGCAAACCGCAGCAGCTGCTGAGTACAGCTGCAGCTCCACCGGTGTGACCCCTGCCACTGCAGCATGCTGCACTGTGAGCTGGTGTGCATGAGGTGCATCTCGCCAGAGCAACTTCAGAGGTGCGATGCACTACCAGATGACCAGGGCATCACTGCTGCCGGGCGCCTGTTGCGCACTTGGAAGCCCAGCTGTGGCTCAGCAGACTCCACCATGGTGTGACGGGATGCGAAGCTTCAGCGCGCATGTGCGCGGCTGCTGCCGTGCAGGTGGTCCAGCCTGAAGCTGTCCTACACTGAGAGCCAGGGCCTGCCAGTGAGTTGCGCACAGCAGGGCACTTCATGTCACACTTCACGTCACAGCATTCGCGGCCCGCAGCTGCGGCAATGCAGCCCCTAGGGCAGCTGTGCCAATTGATACCAGCGGCCGCGCTGTCCATTCTGATTTTTCCTTCTGCCTCATCACCTTGACTATGCGGAATGCTTGCACGGCAGGAGCTAGCCTGTGTATGCAGTCTCGGGCATCCCTGTGGAGATGTTGAGTCAGCCTCCTGTTACAAAGCTGCAGCAGCGGCCATGCAAGTATTTACAAGCTGAAGTGCTTGCACTGATGCTGAGCACGTGTGCCCTCTCACTTGCATGCTGCCTGCCGAGTTCGCAGGCGTTGCGCGAGGCAATTGCTGCGCTGTATGAAAGGCTGCAGCCTGAGCAGCTGGTGGTGTGTGTGCCAGAGGAAGGTGTGCTTTGACATGCGTCTGCCTTGCTTCATTGCTTGGTGTGGGGACGTTCCTGCTGGCACCTGTGCAGCGTGCTGCTACAGCAGCTGCTGATGCTGTACGCCATTTGAGGTGCACCTGGTGGGCGCATACGACGCTGAGCTGCATTGATGCATGTCTCTCGACGCACAGCTGCTGTGGACAGGTCAGCATGCACTACTGGCAGCCAGGTGCGTACCTGGCCGTGAGGGTGCTGCCACCTGGCATGCTCTGCTTGGTTTCTTGCGGATTTGCCGTCGAAACAATCCAACGTCGACCCGCACTGCCGCTTGCACTTCTTGCAGGTGTGTACCTGACCATGAGGGTGCTGCTGCAGCCTGGCGACAAGGTGGTCACGACATACCCGGGTAACGGACGCTGGCACGCAGCTTGCAGTTATATGCGGAACCTTTCTGCGTGCGCTTCCCCAGCCTGAAACACACCCAGGCAAATCTGCTTAGCACACCCAGGCACAACCGCAGAAACACCTGGTACTCATTTTCAGATAGAACCCTGAAACAACACCTGTTTCTGAAGGCAGGAGTACTCGTTACTTCCTCAACCAAGGGATACCCCGGAAAACCCTTGGACGTTACACAGCTTGCTGCATCAAACCTTCACTGTACGTGTTGCAGCCTTGCATGCTCTTCTCACTCTTCACAGGCTGTGGTGCAGCTGCATTCACTAGGATGCTCCAGGCTTTGACTTCTTTCAGGTTGCAAGTTGCTAGCAAAACACAGTGCACTGTGTGACCTGCACGCAGGTTATCAAAGCCTATACGAGCTTGCAGACACATGTGGCTGCAGCATCTCAAATTGGGAGCCAGCAGCAGCAGCAGCAGCAGCAGCAGCAGCAGCAGCAGCAGCAGCAACAGCTCCAGAAGATGCAGCAGCAGGCCGGCTGGAGTTTGATGTACAAGAAGCAATGGTGAGCTCGTGTTGTTTGCCGACAGCAAGCACTGTATATGTGAAGTGCAGTGCTTGCTGCAGCAGCTTATGTACATTGGCTGCTGTGCTGTTGCTGGTTGCAGCACCCTGCTTTAGCTGAGCGCCTGCTGATAGCGGCTGCTGTAGCAGCTTCAAAGCAGCCACAAATCATGTGCGTGCTTTGTTATTCTCAAGGATCATGCCGGACTGCGCAGGCCTCTTCCAGCAGCTGCATGTTGCTTTGTCTAATGTGCCTGTTCAGCTTCGGTGTCGAGCTGTTCTTGTCGCAACCCCCAGTTTGCTGCACACACACTCTGCAAGTCTCATAGCTTGGCTGGTGCTGCTCTGCTGCCTGCAGCGCCTCATCCAGCCTGGCACCAAGCTGGTGGTCGTCAACTTCCCCCACAACCCAACGGGCGCCACACTGAGTCCCGATGACTGGCAGGCACTGATTGCCAGGTGCAGGCAGGTTGGCGCATGGCTGTTCAGCGATGAAATGTACAGATACACAGGTGCGTGTGCATGCGCGTGCTCGTGCGCGTGTGCGTGCGCGTGTGCGTGTGCGTGTGCGTGTGCGTGTGCGTGTGCGTGTGCGTGCGCGTGTGCGTGTGCGTGTGCGTGCGCGTGCGACAGGTACAGGGCAGGTTCTGCTGGATGTACATTACGGGGACCGCAGCACAAGGCAACGTCAGGCTCATGCTCAGGTTGCAGGCATGCGCTGCACCCCTGTTGTAAAGAAGGCCGTCCGGCTGGACACTCAGCAGGCTGCTTGGCTGCTTTTGTGCGGACCTCCTCAAGCTGCGCCAACACATGTTGGTGCTTGCAGCTGCTCTGCATCAATGATCCTGTCACGCAACGGCAGTTGCTTGGTGTGATGCAGCTCACCGGCTGCCGTCCATTGCGGCTTGAGCTAGTCGTTTCCTTGCCTGCAGAGCTGCCGCCGAGCGGGCCGCTGCCATCTGCGGTCGACTGCTATGAGCGCGCCGTGTCGCTGTGTGGCCTGAGCAAGTCGTGGGGGCTGCCTGGGCTGCGGCTGGGATGGATAGCCTGCCAAGATCAGCAGCTGCTGCACAACGTGCTGGCACTCAAGGTGTGTGGCACACACAACGGTTGCGCCCCATGCGGCTGCTGCATTGCGCATCAGCAGCAGCAAACAGCAGTCAGCAGCAGCGGCAACGGCAAGTTCAACCCGTGCTGTTTCACGGCGCTGTGTAAGGATGTATGCGTAGGAGGGCCGGAGGCGGCAGCGGAAGGCCGGCGGCGATGGACAGCAGTAGTGCAGCCGCTGCCCACCTCGTGGCTGGGATGGATGTGCAGCTGGAGCTGCAGGCCGTGCTGCTCCTGCAACCCAATGAACAGCTGTTGTGCGATTGCCAATTTGTCACGTGTTGATGTTGTGCGCCTGATGATGGTGCAGCGACAAGGGCTCAGGGGATGACTGCCCTAGGGCCTGCACACAAGCCAAGTGGCACCTTTGAGCAATGCTCTGTGCTGTTCTCACACCTAGTGGCATGCAGCAGTGCCTGCAGAGGCCAGTATTACGCACAGGCTGACATGGCCAGCTGCTGTTATCGCTGCAGGATTACACAACCATCTGCAGTCCAGGGCCCAGCGAGGTAAGGCCGCCGCTGATGTCAGCACAGCTGGTTTCAGGCTGCGCCCAGCGCAGCTGCAGCCAACGCAAGCCTTGATGTTGAGCCCAGCCACCCACATTGTATGTACAGCTGCGTGCTTTCAGTTTGTGCTTTGAATTCAGTTGCGATGCCGCACGTTGGTGTGAGGGTGTGCCAGCTGCAGCCTCTTTACTGCTGGGTTGCTGCAGGTGCTTGCGCTTGCAGCCGTCAGGGCCACCCGGCAGCTCACACAGCGCTGCAGAGACATCATAGCGGCAAACCTAGTAGCAGCAGACGCCTTCTTTGCCCGCTGGACTGACATCTTCGAGTGGCATCAGCCGCAAGGGGGCCCAGTTGCCTTCCCGAGGCTCCGCACTGGGGAGGATGTTGAGCAGTGGTGCCAGCGGGTGGTGACGGAGTGTGGCGTGCTGCTGCTGCCGGCCAGTGTGTATGACCATGAGGCCAGTGTACGCAGGGGGCACTTCAGGCTTGGCCTGGGGCGACAGAACATGCCGCAGTGCTTGCAGCAGTTGGATGCATGGCTGCTGAAGAAGTACAGGTCGTGAAGGAGCTGTCACAACAGCAGGCATGAGTATGCCGATGGGTGACTGGCACAATATTCTCAGTGTAATTTCATGGCGCCACCATTAGTCTGCAGCCGTGCGGGGCAGGCTGCGAGGTTCAAGCTGACTTCTTTAATGCATGTGCTGCACTGTACTGGCTATGAGTGCGCCACCACAACCGCCCCTGAAGGGCAGATCTGTTGGTGTCTTGCAAGATTGCAATTGCACTGTGCTGCGCATGGACAGCTGTGTCACTACTGTGGAGGCAGCAGGTGAAAAACCTTGGCTTGGCATGCAACAAACGGTGTCCCCTGCCCCCCCCCCAGCAGCATGTGAAAGGATGTGGCACTAGCTTGCAGAACACTAGAGTCACAACGTCTTGTCGCGCCCATCTCCCACACACAAACAGCTGCTTCATCACAAACAGGACTGGCACAAATAAGCTTTGCTGCACACCTGTTGTGCATCCATGACCGTTGTTTGGCTACTTTTTGTAAAAACGGTCCTGGCTCCAGGTAATGCACGTTTTTGTGTATTGGTGGGCCTGTGGCCCTAGTTTGGCATTGGTACCTGATGTTGGTGAAGTGAAGTGAGGCATGCACATCTGCATGGAGCAGCTGTGCTTCAAGTGCTTGTTGCACAGCATTTCATACGCCATACTGTGAGGTTCAACAGTCCTACATAAGCACTTGTGCAGGGGCTACGCATATGCGTGCATGCATCAACGTGGATGCAGCAGTCGAGTAACAGCTCATTGGCACAGACATTTCTTTACATTATTTACATTACATTACATGCTCCACCATCAAGGAGTGGGACCCATTCAGGAGCCAACGATAGGCTCATTGGGGGGGGAGGGGGAACCTCATAGAAAATATCATCGTCATCAAAAACAAAACAGAAGAATCAGCAGAGAAAAAATCGTCCGCTGCATTGATCGCTTGAACAACAGAAACCGAAGACAAGAAGGACTCGGGTCTGCTCCGGTAGCAGCGCACCAGATAGCAACAATGCACAAAGGCGGCCACAAGAGCAGGTTGCTGCCGCATCAAGGTCATCATATGCGAACCACCTGGCTGACAAGAGGCTATACTACCCACGTTTGTGACGTACCTCCAAACGGTTCAAAAGTTGTAGCTTGTGATGAGGTCTGCTTCGAGACATACATACGTTTGAATTTGTGCTGTGATGTTACAACATGCTGAAGCCTTCGTCATAAGCAGCAGCACTCCAACATGCGTAAGCCCATACATAGGCCTGTCTCCAGAAAGGTTCCATGCACGGCAAGACTAATAACCACTGGCAGGCAATTCATCATGCCAATGCACACCTTTGCTAAGGGCAGCCTTCCTCGTCATGTTGTACACCAACCAGTCAGCACAGTCCCAACTGTGTGCTGGCATCGACATCCAACACTACTACTAGTAATGGCAACTCACTGGAAGCTTGCAATTGCAGTTGCAACTGCCACGGACCATTGGCTGGTTCCAGTCGATTGCAGCAATGCATGCAGTGCCTGCTGGCGATCACAAATCCACCACCGCTTCCACAGCACGACGACACATTTCTACGTGAAGCACACAACGTTGAAGCCCTTCTGCCACGCGTACGCCCCCCCCCCCCTCGGGCACAGCATGCCGTACGAGCAAGTCCTGGCCCATATGCTGCTCAAGCTAGGAGCTCCTACTGCCCCCGCATCACATTGGAAACCGCTGCAGTGGCCTTGCCCACGTCGGGCCCTGGTGCACCGCTGTCTGGCGCCATCGCCGGCGTGCCCGTGCCTGTCTTGGTGTCGGGCACGCTGTTGGGCTCGCCCGCTGCAGCACACAGGCAGCAGCCAGGTGCACCAGGTGGGTCACTGACACCAGCACCACCATTGCATCGCTGGCGACGCGTGCCCGCGCAACATGCGTGACGTGCTCCAAAGCAGCAGCCCGTCGAGAGGCTGACTCAGTGGGGTTGGCTGCCGCATGCCACAAGCCACGTTTGCTGCTGGTGCACCATGTCGGTTTAACCCAGCGATGTGGCTGACCGTTGGGTGCGTCAAACCTAGGGCTTGTGCAACCATACATTGCATGCAGCCGCAGACCCTGGCAAATGTGTGGCAGGCCGGCGAACACTTGTGCTGTGCGCTGTCATTGCTGCATCAGCACGGTGCAAGCGCCGCTGCCTAGCCCGCAACCCTCACCTGCATTTGCGGGCAGCTTGCTCATGTCAATGGCAGCACCCTCAGGCCCACGCTGCGTGGCAACGGTGCCGCCAGCAACGGCACCTGCCAGGCCGCCAGCTGCTGCCCCTAGCACGCTGCCGACAGGCCCGCCTGCAGGCAGCACAGCACCGCCACAGCTCATGGAACAGCCGACCAGGCGCTGCACCCAGGCGATCAATGCCTGCTGTTACAGTGAGAGCTGCTGGTTGCACGCAGCTGCCACACCCGTTCAGCTGCAGGTGGGCCACCGGCCGCATACACCATCACTGCATCTCCATGCAGCTGGTGCAACTAGCACGCTTCCGCTGCTGGCAGAACACAGGGGCCTGCAGCCAAAAACACACGCTGAACGACCCGGCATCCACACTTCAGCCCTCACGATCAAACCAGTTGACAGCTGGCAGCTGCCTGCTTTGTGAAGCAAAGCTGCACAGGCTGCCTCACCTGCAGCGCCCACTGCTCCGCCCAATGCAGCACCGGCACCAGCTCCTGTGCCGGCACCCTGACCCATAGACGCGTACTGTCCCTCAGCAGCCTGTTCCAGCAGCACCAAGCGCAAAAGCAATAAGAGACGCGGACTTTGCAGGCACATACAAGTATCTACTGCTTGCACCCGGTGCATGCAAGAGTATGTGCTGGACAATTTCTACAATACACCTGCTGCTCTTTGCCTACTTACTGCTGCTGGATCAACAGCGGGAATGCCCTGCTCAGCGTCCCTGCCGTTGTTGGACATGCTGTAATAACAGTTCCTGTCTTTAACGACGCTTTTTCCTTCAGTACTGCTACAGCAGCACAAATAGACAGTACGAATGGAAGTAGCAGCTGCAACGTGGCAGCGAAGATGTGTGACGACAGGCTTGACTATGATGTCTTTGTTACAAATTGTTCAACACTTGGGACGGATCAAGATGGCTATCCTGCTCTGCACCTAGTTGTCCTCTTGCTGCGTCACACGTCAACCTTGGTCCGGTTTAAATCACTTGCAGCACACCATCCACAGCAGACACTTTGGTAAAAAATAGCATCGAGTTCTCTCCATCTAAAACGTAACCATTCATCATGAGCGAGTCCCAACAAGGCCCAGTGCCGATGGAGGGTGGTGAGCGTGCGAGTGCAGACAACGGGGCTGGAGTGGCTTCAAAGGCGAAGACGGCGGGAGCTCTCACAGGCGCTGCAGCTGGGGCGATCGGTCTAGGCGCTGTGACAGGTAGGTAGCAGCAGTAATGCCAGCAGGGATTGGCACTGCTACCGCTAGCAGTGCATGCTGCTGCTGCTGCTGCAGTGCATGCTTGCACACACTCATTTCAACATCAAGCCACTTGTAGCACGTAGCGCGATGTTCACATTATCAAGTGCCAGCGAATCACATGCTGCTGCATGATGATGCATCCATCATCCTCTGTCTGGAGCTGTACCTTTCAGTGTAGTTATCATGCAGATGTTGTGCATGTGATTGGTAGGCGTCGTAAAGAAACAGACGTGATGCAGCACATGCGACCAGGTGTTCACCCAGTTTTGGCTCATGTCTTCTTCACATGGTGACTGTCAAGAAGAAGCAGCACTCTAACGCAGCAGCGGGAAGGTGGTGGTGACTGTACCCAGGTGCAAGCAACCCCTGTTACGCTGGCTGGTTCTGCAGGTGGCCTTGGTGCGCCAGCAGGTGCTGCTGCTGGTGCCCTGCTGGGCCACACAGTTGGCAAGATCACTGCTGCTGAAGCCACCTCAGAGGCTGGCAAGGTTGAGGCAGTGGCACTGCCAGCACCAGGAGACATGCAGCAGCAGCTGGAGGCGACCCACTAGCAGGAAATGCAGAGATCCCAGGGTTGCCCAAAGTTCAGGAGACACGGGAATCCTGAGATATCATCCTGCACACAGCTGTTCAGTTGGGTTTTTTTTGAAATGTTATCTTAAAGTGCTGCTTTTTGTCAGCACAGCATGACATGAATTTGGCATGCCATACATGATATGATTTGCGTCAGCACCAGGCTGCCCGTGCAGCCAGGTGCAGTGCAGCTCACAGCTCCAGCGCCAGCGCCAGGAGCCCAACATGGTGTACCAAGTTGTTCACAGCAGCACACTGCATAGCCACCCTGCACACAGTATGCCTTGTTTAAGCAGGCGCCTGCATGCATACGCCAGTCAATATCTAAGCCACTTCAAAGTGTAACAAACCCATGGACCTGCCCACCACATTGCTGCGGCAATTGCGGCAAGCATTGCGCGGCTGTGCAGCCGTGCTCAGCTGCAAGTGACTGCAAAACAACAACAGCAGCAGGCTGAATGTTGTGCAGGCGTTGCATGAACAGGCAGCTGGTTGTGCTTGCAAGACTGTTGCTCCCGTACTGCTACTCCATGTTCGCGCTTGGTATCCTGCAAGATGTTCCGACAGCTGGACAGCTGGAGCCGCAGCCTTCTGCAGTGCAACCGCAGGCACTGCAATGGTGCTGCTGCTGCTGCTGCTGCTGCTGCTGCTAAGTGCTTGATGGCCAGCAGTGGTGGTGCTCCAGTGGATCCAGGGAACTGCAGCTGTGTCTGCTCTGCAACAACTGCAGGCACTGTGCTGAGGCTCCTGCTGCTGCTGCTGCTGCTGGTGGTGCTGATCAGTGCTTGATGGCCCGCAGAGGTGGTGCGCGTGTGCTGTCCAGGTCCATGAGTCGTACAGCTCCTCATCAACCTCGCCAATCACAGCGCTAATCTCGCAGCAGCGCCAACCGGCGGCAGCAGCAGCAGCAGCAGCAGCAGGAAGCAGCAGCATGAGTGTCAGCATGCATGTGCAGTAGCCAGGCAGTGGGTGTTATGGTGCGCGTGCGTCAAGCGAGCGAGCTCCGCAACCAGCAGATGAACCTCTCGCTGCCCCTAGTGCCTTAGAAGAGCCGAGGCCTGCATGCGAGCAGAGGGGAGGGAGACAATAATAAAGTTACTTGTAATATGGACCAGCCAGTGCACTTCAGTTGGCTGATGGCTGCTACTCACACATTGTCGCCTCTGATCAACTGCAGGCCCATCTCCGCCATTTGCACACCAGACTGCACGCAACAATGCAGGCCAGCAGCACAGCAGTAAAGTTGAGCATGTGCATACGCCAGGGTGCTTGACCAGCTATGCAGCAGCGACATAAGTGTGCGGTGTTGCAGCAGCTGATGCTGCATGCTGCTTACACAGCTGCTATATTAGTCTGCAGAGCAGCACAGTAGTAGCTGTTGCTGCTGTTGCTGGTAGTGAGTATGCGTGCTGAGCCGCCTTCTGCAAGCAGTGGGGCGTACATATTAGACAAAGAAAGGAGCTGACGGTAAACCACTGCTGTCCGGCAACACAGGGACCATCTGCGCCACATACCGTGGTGCTGAACACCAGCTCGCAGCAATCCTGAATGATGAGGTTGTTGACTTGGTCATAACCTCGCAGGATGCCCTGCACGACAAGCAGCGAACAGCAGCAGGTCAACATCAGCTGCAGCCACCAACACCACTCTGCTGTGCACAGGAACCTTGTGCCGCGCTGGATCTGCTGTATAGGTGAAAGTGATAGACACGTACTTTCACCACACGGCCATCGTTTGTGATGACCTCAATCACCTCTGCAAGGAAAGACAGGCAGTGAGCAACAAGCCAGCCGCACCGCCAGCGGCAATGATGAGACATGCTTGAGAATGCCATACACAGCAGCACAGCACCAGCATACCTCCGATCAGGTGCGCGAAGCCGATCACATCCGGCTTTGAGGCCATGGCAGCAGCAAACGGAGGCAGGCACAGGCCGGTCTGCTGCTGCTGCTGGCACAGCTGCTGCTGCTGCTACTGCTACTGCTACTGCTGCTAGTGTTGCTGCTGCACAAACCCTAGCCGTGAAGGCGCTGAGTACTGTATAATATGCTTATTCAACGACAGCACGTTGTTTGAGGGCGTCTACGGGCCAATTATGAAAATGTTCACTAGATCGCTGCCAATACTCCTCTGTTTGTCAAGCTATCAGCCTGATCGCTTGACCAACACACCAAAATGGTTAGCTGGGTTGCTTTCTAGACGCTGTGTGCTGGAGGGCACGAGCCGGGCAAGCCCTACCACCCTGCACCATTTACACAAGTGACGACAAGGCAGTCATCTACCTTGCACGGCGCGTTCAGCGCCCATAGTACTACTGCTCATCTGCTTGAACGTAAAACTATTATGCTGAGAGCGTCTGTCACCCTCTTCAGCAGTAGGTTTGGCAGGTGTACTGCTGCAACGTTCAGTTCCAGAGCTGTTGCAATCCAGTGCAGATCCATGGCCAGTAGCATGAAAGCAGTGGTATTCAACGAGCATGGAGGTATGGAAGTCTTGCAGTATACAGACGTAGACAAACCCTGTGCAGGAGAAGGGCAGGTCGTCATCAAGAATGAGTTTGCAGGGGTGAGCTAGAGCAGCACTGCTGCTATAATTGGGAGGTCAACATGCACAAGTACTCTGTTGCAAACTGCACTTTGACAGCACTAAGAACCTGCATGCAGCATGTTGTATTGGATTCACCTTTGCTGTAGGCTGCTGATCCACCAATTCTGTTTGTAGATACGCTGCCAGCAGTGCATCCCTCAACTTTGGCACATCCAGGCCAGCTAACAACTGCGCTGCGTGCTTCAGCTGCGTCGCACAAACCTTCCATGTTGCAACTCCTTCTCAGTAGCTACTGCTGCTTCCTGTCATGTTCTCAGGTCAACTTCATCGACACGTACCACCGCAGTGGGCTGTACCCGCGTGCCAAGTTTCCTGCAGGCTTGGGGGAGGAGGGAGCAGGCACAGTGCTGGAAGTAGGACCCGGTGAGCTGAGGGCACAGCTGTCCGCACTGGTGGATCTGTGCTATGCTGCTGAGTGGGCAGGCACTTCTGCAGCTTGCCCAGCTGCAAATGCCAAGCATGCTGCGCTTGGGGCTACCTTGGCTCGAACACCTCTGCTGCTGCTGGACTTGACCACGGCTTCTGCATGCATCGCCTGCTTGCACAACAGGTGTGACAGGGCTGGCTGTAGGTGATGCTGTTGTCTACTGTCCCGCTCTCATCTCGGTGGTAGCTTTGCAGAGTTCACGCCAGTGCAGGCTGGCCTCGTCACCAAGCTGCCGCAGGGGGTGAGCACGCAGGCAGCCGCTGCAGTGCTGCTGCAGGGCCTCACAGCGCTGTCCATGGTGAAGACAACCTGCCAAGTGGCTGCTGGTGGGTGCTTCGTGTGGTGCGTACATAATTAGATTACTGCGTCTCAGAACAGCTGAAAGTGCATGGATTGTTGCAGCCTCACATGCAGCTTGCAGCCTTGCAAGCTGACTGCATGTACCCATTGCTAGGGTCTTGGTCACTGCATGAGTTTATGTACAGCGCACTAATCAAATGCTGCCTGCAGCCTGTTCATGTGCATTGCTATCAGCTGAGTCAGGACATGTGCTGAAGGCCGGGCATATGTGCATGCAGCAGGTTTTCTCATAACGGATAATGCTTTGTGAGGCCAGCGCGCGCCACTTCAACCACATAGCAGTTCGCTGCGTTTTTGCCTGTGCATCATGCAGGTGACTGGGTGCTGGTGCATGCAGCAGCTGGGGGAACTGGGCAGTTGCTGTGCCAGCTGTGCAGCCACATAGGAGCCAAGGTCATTGGCACCACATCAACGCCAGAGAAAGCAGCAGTGGCAAAGTGAGTCGGTGTTGCTCTTCAAGAGATGCGCGCACCTTATACCTGGCCAATGTTGAGCAGCTAGCTGCCTGCAGATTGATTGCCAGTTTCATCCTTCACCGCTCAGCAACCATGCTCAGGAGCTGCAATGCTGGCTCGCGCTGGCACTCTTTGCACCACTCCTGCCCATCGCCAGCACTGCTGCTGCTGCTGCTCCTGCTGCTGCTGCTGCTGCTGGTGCTGCTGCTGCTGCTGCCTGTTGTCCCAGGCGTTGCGGCTGCAGGGAGGTGGTCCTGTATAGCCAAGAAGATGTGGTGCAGCGCGTCATGCAGCTGACGCAAGGCAAGGGAGTGAAGGTGAGGCATCCGGCCTGGCTATTGTGCCATCCATCAGTGTGCTGCACAGCAAGCTGGGACAGGTGTGGTGCAGGAGCCGGCCAAGCGACCATGGGGATTTTCTGGCTGTTTGCTCACCAGTTTCTGAGTCACTTTGGTGGCCACTGCTCTTTGAACCTGTTGCCGCCGCTGCTGCTGCTGCTGCTGCTGCTGCTGCAGTTTGTGTTTGATGGCGTTGGCAAGTCCACGTTTGAATCCAGCCTCAAGTGCCTGGACTACCTGGGCTGGCTCATCTCATTTGGCAATGCATCAGGCAAGCCGGAGCCCTTTGACGTCCTCAGGTATGCAGCAGCAGCAGCAGCAGCAGCAGCAGCAGCAGCAGCAGCCTCCTGCCTTGATACAGCACAACACAGTACAGAGGTACAGGACTGAACCCGCCTCAGGCACTAGCCCAGCGAGCTGCGTTCTGCTCATGAGGGTGAAGGCACAGAGCAGTAATGATGCAGGTTTGTCAGGCATCAGCAATGGGCTCGGCAGTCACATTATCCCCAGCTATGCATCCCATGTTGCGGTTTGCGGGATGCTGACAACAGCCGCAACCTATTAGAATGGCACTCCTTCCTGCTCCGTTCCTGCTATCATGTTACCTCTGCGACCAACACCCAAGCATCTCCAGGACAACTCATGCTCTGCTTGCAAGCACCAACTGCTGGTTGGCAGAACTAACTCTGCTGCCTTGCACCCACTACTTTACAGGCTTGCCGAGAAATCGGCCCGCTTGATGCGCCCCAGCCTGTTCAGCACGCTGGCAGCTGAACCAGGCCTGGCAGCCAGCCTGACCGCAGAGCTGCTGCAGCTGGTGCAGCAGGGTGTGGTGGTGCCACAGGTGCACCAGGTGTACCCCCTGTCTGCTGTAGCCCAGGCACAGCAGGACCTGACCAGCAGGAAGACAACCGGCAAACTGCTGCTGCGGCCAGATACACTCAGCGGGTAGCTGGTGACGTGGCCAACACATCATCACTGCTCGTAGCAGTGAGGGTGCCGTTTGAAGCGAGTGTGGGAAGCTGCAGTGTTGGCGATGGAGGTGAGACTCTGCTGCATGCAGTAGTGCATGCGTCGTCGTGCGGCGGTTATAAACAGAGTGTGGCATAGTGCCATCTTATGGCTGCAGTATTGGGCAGTCACGGGTGCAAGAACTTGTTGGGTTTCCCCTGGCGCATACCGGCCATAGCAGTAGTACAACCCAACTTGAAGTGCAATGCGAGAGAAAGCCTATGTTTAAATTATGATATGCAGGAGTGGCTCGTGCGGCAAGTGGCCTCCATGGAGCTATGGCTGACCCAGCGGGGACACCAGAGTTTGCTGCATGTCTGGCATGAGTGGCATGTCTGGCATGAGTGGCGGAACAAGAGATCATGTGGGGTGGGTGTACTGTGTGTTGGTCAGCATGTGCTTGCTCAACAGTTGAACTGACGTGTTCCCATGTGGAACCTGTGACGTCACCTGCAGCTGGATGGCAGGCATGCATGGACGTGGCAAGTTGTGCCCAAAGCAGCCTGACAGTGTTGCAAGGTACCAGTGCGCTGCAGGGGTTGTAGTGGGGCTTTTGCGTATACAGCCCTACGCAGGGCATATACTTTGTTTGTGCCCTTTCGTGAGCTCATGCTTGTAGTCACATGTGCTTTATTGCATCTTGTGTGCCTTGCTGCCTGTGACAAACCTTCATGCTTGTAAAGGAGGCTGACTGTGGTGCCATTTTCAGTCTCTGCGCCAGAATTAACTATCAGAAGGTTTGCCAAACCAAATACCAAATACCAAAGTAGGGCCACAGGCCCACCCACTAAGGAGCCAAACAAGGCTCATGGGGCAAACAGCTACCTGCAGCTGTATCATAACTTGCTCTGCAGTGCTGACAGCACTGTGCTGGCTGTCACGATCACGCTTCGGAACCTCACAATCATCTGCCAGATGCGTGGAAACAAGTTGTCCACCAGATGAACTAAGGAGTACATGTTCCCGTCGAGTAACATCCAAACTGTGAAAATGGCGCAACCCGTAACGGGCTGCTCGTTCTTGGCAACATGTTGTGTTCAGCTACTACCATGTTGCGGCATCGTGAGCTGTGTTCTCAGCAAAGACAAGCTTCTTGCAGGCAAGCAACTAGTGTTTTGGGGGGGGGTGCCTGACCACATCTCCTAGGCGCTGAAATGTCAATCGCTGATAAATCACGTCACATAAAAGCCGCCAAGCAACCACCGGCAATTCCTGCAACATGGGCGTCAAGTCTAGAGTCCAAGGGCCCGGCATCCCCCCTTTACCGGTCTCAATTATCAAGCGCTACCCGGATAGTTCTCATGATCATGCAGTTGTCTGGATCTTTTCGACAGCAGACGGCCCATATGGTTTATATCCGAGGGGGTATAGGCATGATACTTGAGGGTGGAAAAAAGCCAACACGCCGCATCAAACGAGTTTACCATGTTTACCACCACTTTTGCAGTGCAGTCACAATGACAGCAGCAATGCTAGAAGCAATCACAAGTAGTGCCCGCAAATAATCACAAGCCATGCTTAAACTCAACGCTGCCAGGCTGCAACTACTGCTGCTGAGGCACATGTTGCTGCCGCTGCTCTGCCAAATGTGGGTGCTGTTGCTGCTGCATCAGCAGCTCGTCATGCTGCTGGCCTTGCTGGTGCTGCATGATGGCAGCCTGCAGCAGCGTACCAAGTACTGCAGGGGGTGCACGCGGCACAGGTATCGGTGGCTCGTTCCAGCTGATGACACCCTGCAATGTCAGCAGCTGCAGCACCGCTGCCAACCTGGCTCGAGTCGTGGCATCCAGCACACACAGCGCTGATGACAGCACCGTTGCAGCATGTGTGACCGCACCTCCATTGCCTGCTTGATGCTGCTGCTGCTGACCTGCATGTGCTGACACTGTTGTGGATGCTGCCGTGCCACTGAGTGCTGCCGTTGTTGCTACATCAGGTGGTGACGTGGATGCTTGCAAGGGGGCAGCAGGCAGCGCCAGCACTCCATATGCTGGCCGCTCCTGAGTGCTTGCTGCATTTGTTACAGCAGCAGCGGCTGCTGGCATCACATGCAGGCCTGGCATCAGCTGCACCCCTGTGGCGGCCCGCCTAGTGCAGGTTGCCAGAGCTGTGCTGCTGCACCTGCAGCAGCTTCTGCAGCATTAGATAGGACATCCAGGCCTCGATGGTAGCCAGCCGCTGCTGCTGCTGCTGCTGCTGCAGCAGCAGCGGCAGTAGCTGATAGGCCTGCAGCCGTGCTGCCCGCTGCTCCTACAGGTATCTCATGTATGGGTTGGGCTAGCTGCTGGTACGCAGGCAGTGCATGGCTGCCCCTGCCACCGTTGTATGCCGCCTGCTGCTTTTGCTGTCTGCCATGCCTGGCCTTTGTCATGTGAGGCTGCTGTGGCTGCTGCTGCTGCTGCTGCTGCTGCTGCCAATGATGCCAAGATTGCTGAGGTTGCTGCTGCTGTGGCTGCTTGTTTCCTTGCAACTGCTGTTGCTGCTTTGGTTCCTGAGGCTCTCCCTCTCCTGCACTGTCCTCACTGTCTGCCTGAGTACCAGAAACACACCTGCGGCCCCCCAGCAGCAGCAGCAGCAGCAGCAGTCCCACCCAGCATGCTCGACCAACCTGCACTACCATCGTGCTCAGACTGCCTAGGTTTATCACTGCTGCTGCTGCTACTGCTGCTGCTACTGCTGCTGCTTCTGCCGAGCTGCAGGCGAACCTGCTGCATGCACTGCTGTGCTCCGCCTGCTGCTGCAGCTGCCTCTGCCTCTGCCACTAGATCAGCAGGCACACCAAGTGGCCCTTGGTGCACATACACATCAGCAGCTGCAGCAGCAGCAGCAGCCAGCAGCAGCAGGGCTGATGCGCTCGTCAGCTGCAAGTGCTGATGCTGCATGGGGTGCTATGCTCGGTGACTTGCTGCTGCTGACAGCAGCAGGCCCTGTGGAGGACCGACGCCTGCGTGCGAGCAGCGGTGCTGACACATATATTGAAGGCTGCTGCTCCTGCTGCTGCTGCTGCTGCTGCTGCTGCTGTTGCCACGCTTGTGCTTTCCCAACTTGGGCTGGCATCAGCCCAGGGAAGCCGCCTGGGTGCTGCTGCTGCTGCTGCTGCTGCTGCTTCCGGCTGCGTTGTCGGCCCCGGGAAACAGGAGGAGAGGCCTGAGGCCAGCTGCCTGCGGCGCCTGCTGCTTGCAGTGTCGCTGCTGTGTCGGCTGCTGTTGGTGTGGCAGGGGGCTGGCAGCTCCACTGGTGCTACGCTGCTCCTGCAGCTGTTGCATGTGCTGCATGAGGCGCTGCTCGCGCACATTTTGCCGGTGCTTCTGCAGCAGCAACACAGCAGCAGCAGCAGCAGCAGCAGCGCCTCATGCAGCAATGTAATAAGCAGCAATGTAATTAGCAGCAGCACCTTACCAAGTCGGACAGCAACAGCAGAGTTTTCCGGGCCCTTCATGAGAAGCTGCACATGCAAGCAAGATGACGCCAATTATGTCTGTATTGTCTTGTCTTGTAACACACTGCCATAACAAGACGCGCACTAAAGCAAGCCTGCAGCAATGTGAGCACGCAGCATGTTGCTAGCTCAGCAAGACACGAGCAAAGGGCGCGGCTGGCGCCATATCAGAAAGAAGCAATCTGCGTGCTGCCAACGCGGTATGCTATAGACTCGAGCCATCATGCTTGCAATGCTGCAACTGCACATCATGATGTGCTGCTGCAAACTTCATAGTGTTGCAGTTCCCCCAGTCGGACCTGTAGGTGGCTCTTCACATTCTCCCTGGTGAGCCCCTCACAGTTCATAAGAGTGAGGATCTCGTTGGGCGTCGCCACGTCAGCACCACCCAGCTGCTGCACTGCCGCCAGGAATGCACCGTGCAGCTCGGCAGTCCACAGGATGCGACCTGAGGCGCCAGCCACCTGCAGCCTCACTCTTTTGGTCGCTGGAGAAGCTGCTGCGGCGGCGGCTGCTGGCTGGCTGACTACTGCTGTTGGTGACGCCAGAGGTGACACTGGCGCAGATCTGGAGCCGGCTGCTGCTGCTGCTGCTGCTGCTGCTGCCATCCCACCTAGAGCTACCCCGGCTGCTGCTGCTGGCTCAGCGTTAAAGGGGCTTGAATAGGTGTGGGAGTGTCGCCTGGTGGCAGCAAACCCTGCAGCTCTGCTGCTGGTCTGCTGCTGCTGCCGCTGCTGCTGGGGCTGTGCTAGGGGATCATGGTCGGAAGCAGCGGCCGCACGGTGCGAGTCTCCTGCTTGGGCCCTGAGCGCCTCTTCAGCTGAGGGTTGAGCCGCTGCCACATAGCCTTCACCAGGCAGAGCTGTTAGAGGCAGGGTGTCAGCAGCCACTGCTCCCGCACCTGCTGCAGCTGCGGCTGCTGCGGTCATGCCTTCCAAGGTGGTTGCAGCGGTCGCCTCCGCTTGCTGCAGCAGCTGCTGCTGCTGCTGCTGCTGCTCATCGTCGAATGTTGCACCAAGTGCAGCTCCAGGCGAGTGGCTGAGGGCTGAAGGCGGCGCTGTGCTGTTGGGTGGTACATGCTGACTGTGCATTTACACGTGCAGCTGTGCAGCTGCTTCTGTGTTGTGATGCTTGCCAGTTTTGCTGCTCGTGCGCTATGATGCCGCTGTGGCTTGGCAGGCTGGTACCGCCCTAGCTGCTTGCTAGTGCCAAGCCGAGAGTGCAAGGTGCTGGCAGTCGTTGCAGCCGACAACGCACACCAGTGATACCCCAACACAGGGATGCAGATGCGGCCAACTGTACAGATGTTGTTGATTGGTAGACCTGCAGTGTCCTCTGCAGCTGCTCCTTGGTGCAGTTCAGCCTGCGCATGCGGCATTCCACCATACAAGTTCCCACGTGAAACTGCGAGCTGATGAATGGCGCATTGTGGAGGCTTCCTATGAACATGTGCCGGCACCGCCTTTCTCGACAATGCAGTGCCCTGTTGCTTGCAGGAACTCAAAAAAACAATTGATCAGCGTGGGTGCAACAGGCAAGGGGATCCAGGTTGAGCAAGGGGGATCCAAGGATTACAACAAATAAGGGTGCTGCCAACACAGCAGCATGTGTTGTGGCACTGTTTGCATGCGCTAAAGAAAGCTAAAGTAGAGTATCTGCCGATGCTGGACAAGCCCAGGCAGGCTGACCCACCTAGTACCAGCGCAGCAAGCTGCACTCAATGCTGTTGAGCAGGTGTGGCCCAGCTTGGGATTACTTCAAAGGTCAGTCGCGGTGTAATGGTTCTAGTACTTGGAGCATTGGGTAAGGGGCTCAACCAGAACGCAATGGAAGCAGGGTGTGTCGATCAGCAGCGACGGGATATTCTCTCCCGAACACTTCACCAGATATACAGGTTCTAATAGGAGCAATTGCATTGAACAACAGCGTTACTCTGGTATGTGAAATGCGCCGCAGGTGTCTGTGAAAGATGAATGCATGAGACTCGAAGACCTAGCGTCGGTCTGGGACTTGCAGTTCGTTGATACAGCGGCTTGACTGAGACTCGCACGCACAAGGGTGAGGACAGAATGTTCTTCAGATGAGAAAACCAAATGAATACTCAGCATCAGACACATGATCGCTCTGTCTTGCTCCTGCTTGGCCAGCCCACCAACTGGTTGATTGAGAGCCAGTCTAGTGAACACGCCACACTTGGGCAATCAACAGGAATAACTGAGTTGCTGTAGTTACGATATGTTAACTGTGCTCAAGCACACGCCCAGGACGGCTGGCAAGCCCTCCCAACAACACAGCTCAGTTGCAGCAGCAGCAGCAGCAGCCTGCCCTACAGCTAGGCGTACACCATTTGCCTGCATGCACGTCAGGCACGCACCACCGTGGCAAGCATCAAGCTATCCCATAGACACGCCAACGGCTAGCACGCCCGTAGCGGTGCCTGGCTGTGGACTGCTGGGAGCAGATGCAAGCATCTGTACTCCCAGTGCGTATGTGCAGCAGTGGCGGGCAGCCACCAAGCCGCGCCTGGATGGGCTGTGGGGCAGTCTGCTGAAGACCAGCAATCCTGAAAGGCTGCTGGTCAATCTGGATGCTCTGCTCATGGAGCTGCGCAGCAGCCGCTCGTTGGCAGTACACCTGCAGCAGCAGCATGTGGACCCTGCCTGGGTGCAGGCGGCCGCTCGGTAAGCAATGGGCTGTTTGGGTACCGAGCGGATCTCAATTATAGCTTGCTCTTGTTTTGTTTAGATACATCAAGGTTCGCCAGCAGCAGCAGCAGCCAGCAGCTCCATGCTGCATGAAGCTGCACGTCAACAATGCAGTTGTGTCTGCTGCTTCGGCGTGCTCCCTGAAAAGCTTATGGCGCACACTCCAGTTGGTGAACTCTGCACCCCTGCTGGCTCCACAGGTGGCCGCAGACTGCCAGAAATACGAGGCGTACGTGCATGGCAGCAAGGTGGTAGCAGCCAAGCTCAGCAGCACACACACCAGACTGCTGCAGCAGTTGCAGCACAGCTCGGAACCTTACAGCACTGCACCAGCTCATCATCATCATCATCATCAGCAGCAGCAGCAGCAGCAGCACACCCCTGCTGCTGCAGTTGCGGTTGTGCAGCGTGTTGGCTGCTGCTGTGAGTGACAGCTTGCCGTCAGATTCGCTGCAGTGGCTGGCAGCGCTGGAGCTGCCCGACCCGGCTGCACTGGCGCTGCAGCAGCAGAGGCAGCACGAGCGGGAGCTGGTGGCAGCCATTGACGCAGCGGTGAACAGGCCAGGTGACTGCTGCAGACAGGCTTTGACAGCATGCAGACTGGTGTCTTGAGCACTGCATGTGTGCTGCCAGCAGGCACCAGCTGTAAGGCTTGATCTAGACAGCTTGGTATGCCACACAGCAAAAGCAATTGCAAAGCCATGCAAAGCTTGACGACTAGTAAGAAGTGCACTTCATGCTGCCTTGATACAGTTGCTAAGCACAAGAACATGACAGCTACATGCAGCGACACAAGCCCAGTACTGTGTTTTGGACATGGTCTAATTCCCTCCTTGCAGTGCTGTTGGACCTGCCAGCGGCTGTAAGTGTGCTGATCTCAGACAGGCAGCAGCAGCAACAGCAGCAGCGTGCTCCACCGGCACACGCGTACGACAACGCCACATCCTCCAAAAGTGGCAGCCAAGCAGCAGCAGTGGATGCACTACAGACAGGCACGGACCAGCAAGATCAAAACCCACAGCAAGTGCCCACTGAGCAGCAGCAGCAGCAGCAGCAGCAGCAGTTGGTGCTGGCAACACGCAGCACACTGGTGCAGCTGCTGCAGCGCTGCAGTGACAGCAGCGTGCGGCGGCAGGCGTACGTTGCTGGGCTGCTGCCGAGGCTGGCGGAGTGTGCAGCACTGCTGGATGAGCTGGCAAGGTGCGTGCTGCTGCAGCTGCTGGTTGTGACAGCAATGGTGCACACTGTGTGGTATGTGCGATGGTCACCACATCCGTGTTGTACTGCAGAAGTAACAGGCATGGCTGAAATCTGGCTGAGCTGGCGTGTGGTTCATCTGTACGTCAGAGAGCAACAGTCTCCTGCATTGTCAGCATTGTTGGACACCACACCGTGTGGTGTATGCGTTAGTCACCGCATCCACATTGTAGTGCAAAAGTAAGGAGCGTGCCTGAAGTCTGGCTGAGCTGGCGTGTGGTGTGGTTCATCTGTATCAAGACAGCATTTCTTGTCTGCTGACGTGCCTGACTGGTGCTGCAGGTGCCGGCACTACCAGGCGCAGCTGATTGGGTGCAGCAGCTACCTGCAGCAGACGCAGCAGCGCCTTGCTGGCAGCAGCAGCAGCAGCAGCAGCAGCAGCAGCAGCAGCGGCACTGGACAGTCAGGCGCAGACGGCGGCAGCGCCGTTGACTTCTTGCTGCACCTGGCAGAGGCCCTGCAGCCGCTTGCAGAGCAAGAGGTCCAGTGGGTGCTGCAGCAGGGGCAGCAGCATCAGCACACGCAAGGCGCTAGCCAGCAACAGCAGCACCAGCGGCAGCCAGGCACCCAAGAGCAACCTCCAGCACTTGAGCAGCAGCAGCACCAGCACCAACACCAGCACCAGCGGCAGGCAGGCACCCAAGAGCAACCTGCAGCACTTGAGCAGCAGCACCAGCACCAGCACCAGCACCAGCACCAGCACCAGCACCAGCGGCAGGCAGGCACCCAAGAGCAACCTGCAGCACTTGAGCAGCAGCACCAGCACCAGCACCAGCACCAGCACCAGCATCAGCGGCAGGCAGGCACCCAAGAGCAACCTGCAGCACTTGAGCAGCAGCAGCAGCACCAGCGGCAGGCAGGCACCCAAGAGCAACCTGCAGCACTTGAGCAGCAGCAGCAGCACCAGCGGCAGGCAGGCACCCAAGAGCAAGATGTAGCAATTGAGCAGCAGCAGCAGCAGCAGCTGCAGGACCAGACGCAGCTCAGCGGCTGGGACTGGGACCACCAGCTGCACCATGCCCATGCCCCTCTGCTGCAGCAGCTGCTGGATCCAGGGCTGAAGCAGCACCTGCAGCTTGAGCCGGTCGTGCGCGGCCTCAGCGGCCTGCTGCAGCGGCTGCTGGGAGTGCAGCTGCTGCTGAGGCCTGCCGGGCCAGCAGAAGCGTGGGGACAGACTGTGCGGGTGGTGATGGTGGTGAGGCCAGCAGCCAGCAGCAGCAGCAGCAGCAGCTTTTGGAGGATGGGGCAGCACTGGCAGCCGGCACTGCTGCTGCTGGCTTCTCTTTTGAGCTCCTTGGCACTGTGTACCTGGATGTGGGCGGTGGTTATGGCACGCGTGTGCTGCGGTACACACGAGACGACCGACAACTCGGCAACAACAGCAACAGCAGAGAGTCGCCAGTGGCGGCAGCAGCAGCATGTGAAGAGGCCAGCATGCCCTGGGAGCAGTTGCATGTAAACTTGCGCCAGCAGCTGCTGCAGCAATGCAGTGGTGCACCAGCTGTGGCGGTTGGGATCTCCGGCGGCCGCATCACCTTGCAACAGCAGGCCACACAGGAGCAGCAGCCGAGGTTGTTGCAGGAGCAGCCGAACGACGACAGTGATCATCATTCATTGGGAACGAGTGAAATGGCCGAGTCTGGTGACCGCATCAGCAGCAGCAGCAGCGGCAGTGACGGCAGCGGCGAGCTGGTGCTGAGCGTCGGGCAGCTGTGGGAGTTTGGGCATGAAATGGGCCATGCACTGCATCTGGTGCTCAGCAGCAGGTATGCAGTGCTGCCATCTGGTGCCTTGCACCGTGTGTGCTTCACTGTTGTTGTGCTTGGGCTAGCCTCAATGTCAGTCGGTGGCAGCCTGCTGCTTCAGTCTGTCACATCAACGCCTGCAAATACTTCCTGCAAGCAGCAGCGGAGCTGATCACATGTGTGGGCTGCATGGCTAGGGACGCATGCGTGTGCGCTGACTCAGCTTGCATGTGATGTGCCGCCCCCTGCTGCTGCGCTGCAGGCAGCCTGCCTGCCACCTGTCGGGCCGCTTCCTGCCGCCTGCCCTCCTGGAGGTGCCCTCGCAGCTGTTTGAGCGCCTGCTCACCTCGCCAGCACACCTGGCGCAGCTCTGCCGGCACCACACCACAGCACAGCCCCTGCCGCCGCACCTCGCAGGTGCGCTGGCCAGCTACTACGGGCAGCGGTACGCCAGCCCGTTGGCACTGTCTGCGCGAGCTGCGGCAGGGCTTGCTGAGCAGATGTACGGGCGGTACGGGGACGAGTCGGCCGGCTGCGGCATCTGGCGCGGCTCCTGGGAGCTGCTGAGCGGGCTGCCTGGGGCAGTCGCTGCTGCTGGGAGTTTGCGGGAGGTGAGCGGGCGGCAGCAGGGGCGGTGTGGGCGACAGTAGGGGCGATTTTGCAGGAAGCAGCGTCCGCCACTGCACTGGGTTTGAGCATTGTTGTGGCGCTGATGGCAGCCGTGCTGTCCCTGATGCGGATTGCCAGGTGCTTGCAGCTGTGCAGGCTGGCGTAGTTGGCGCCGTTGCTGCTTTTGAAAGCCGGCGTTTCACTGATAGCTGCTGCCCTTGGTGCTGCGCTGCCGCCACTGCCACTGCACACCTGCTGCGCAGCTGTCCCTGCTGCCGGTCATGGCTGCAAGCAGTGGGACATACCACTGCTACCTGATCTCATGGTGCGTCGCTGCACGGCTGGCTGAGCGGGTGTTCGAGCCGCTGCTGCGTCAGACTTCCGACTGTTTGAGCACCAGCGATGGCATGGATGGCTCGGCAGGTTTGCAGCTGGCAGCTGCCAACGTCATGGCCATGCATGCAGGCATGAGCCTGCAGGAGCTGGTGCAGTTACTGCAGACGGCTTGTGGGCTGGCAAACACTGACGTGTACGCTCATGACAGCCAGCTTCTGGAAGATCTGGCTACAGGAGGTGCTGGCCAATTGAAGGCAGATCTGCAGAGGTGGCTCTGGACGCCTGAGCAGTGAGGTGGGTGTTTAGGGTTTGGAGCTGAAATCGGACAACCGCGTAATCAACGCTGTTCTTATAGTATTCTATGGTGCTGTGGCCCAGGTCTCGAAGAGAGCACAAGTGTACTCAATCGACGTAGTGTTTGACTTGTGAGAGCAGCTCGCTCCAAAGCACCTTGCTTGCTTGTCGCAAATCATCATGGCAAAAGACATGGAGTACACGTTGGCGATAATCAAGCCAGATGCCGTGGCTGCCGGCAAGGCCTCGGAGATACAGCAGCTAGCAGAGATGCAGGGCTTCCTCATCATTGCCAAGAGGCAACTGCAGGTGCCAGCACTTGTGTTTACTTGAGCAAGGTGTTTAAGTTGATATTCGTACTAGTCTTAAAGCAGCACGACTGCTGCAGCCTGCTGGACCAGTCGTGCAGGGCTGCACTCGCACCTCTCAAGTCAATCATACGCATGCTCTGCTATTGCCACCATGCAGCTGACTACACGCCTGGCGGAGGAGTTCTACGCCGAACACAAGGAAAGGCATTTTTCAATGGCCTGGTGGAGTTTATGACATCAGGGCCCATCGTGGCACTGGTGCTAGCCAAGGCTGGCGCCATAGTGCTTGGCGTGAGCTGATGGGGCCAACCAACGTGTTTGACGCACGTCTCAAGGCACCAAAGAGGTGAGCAGCCGTGACATCTGGAGGTTGCAGTACAGTGCCGTTGAACAGCTGCGGCACCCATCACATGTGCAATGCGGCATCTGCCAGCTTGCATGCAACTGGCATGCTGCCTTGGAAGGACACTGCCAGACCTGACGGTGCATCCGGCCCACTCCCCACAGTGTAGCTACATGAAGAGCGCAATTCTGCTGCTGAGTTGGGAATCTTGTGCTGCTGCAGCTTGAGGGCGCTGTACGGCAGCGATGGCACCCGCAATGCCATGCACGGCTCAGACTCCCCGCAGAGTGCTGCACGGGAGGTCAAGTTTACTTCCCAGCGCTGCAGCTGGCCACAGCCGCGCAGGATGCAGCACAGCGCAGGTGCGCTGCATGCCGTGCCGTGTGTTGGCAGCGTCCAAGCAAGCTGCGTACTGCAACAGCCTGCGAGTTGGTGCAAGCGCTGCAGCTGCTAGAGTGCCACCTCTACAGCCATACTGCTGGAGTGTCGGTTACAGAGCGCACATAATGTGGCTGTGCACCAACTCTCCATCCTGTGGACAGCACTAGGTGAAGCAATGTTCCAGACAGGTGGCTGAGAAACCAAGCTGTGGATGCCACTGTCACCAGACACGTGTGTGACTGAGCAACATGCTCCTGCCATCCAGGCTGATGCATGCCCTGCCCTTGCTGTCGTGCTCGCTGCTCCCCCCCTGCAGGATACATCGCCTGCAAGCTGCAGCCCACACTAGTCAAGGCGCTGACAGTGCTGGCTCGCCAGAAGCCCACCAGCAACAAGCTGGATGCAGTCGCATTCTTGGTAAACTGGATGCTGGAAAACAACCCCAACAAGCCGCAGGTGCAGGTGCCGCCAGAGCTGCAGCAGCAGCTGGAGCAGCAGCAACAGGCCAGGGCAGCAGCGGCGGCAGCAGCAGCAGCGGCTGCAGCAGCGCGGCAGGCGGCAAGCAGCAGCAAGGTGCAGGGCAGCAGCGGCGGCAGCAGCTCAATCCCACAGGTGGGCTCCACGATCAGTGATGATTGCTTGATGCATCGACAAAGCATAGGTACTGCTTGAACTGGTCACCTTTTCAAGAGTGTGCTTGAAAGGAAGAACATGCCACACTTTCTGCATGCTAAACCGTGCCCTTTTACAAGGCACATCATCTCACAAGTCGCGCCCGAGTTTGAATGCATGCAGCCTTCACTTGCATTGCCGTTGGTTGCTCTGGTTGTGCTGCAGGTGGCAAATGCTGATCCAGCGGATGAAACCCGGCATAGGGCTGAGGATGCGGCCACCAAGGTGCAGGCAGCATTCAGGGGGCATCAGGCGAGGAAGCATGTGGCCGGCATGAGAGCCGAAGCAGCGTCGGCACCTAGCTGATGAGCAACGGCATGTGTTGAATGTGCGATGGCAGTCAGCAGTAGTAGCCAGCCGTGTTTTCCCCCAGTATTGGGCACTGGAAGTATTTGATGTTGCTTGTAACAAGCCGTGCGGTTTCACGGAACTCAACTGTGTCAACTTCTGGATGACCTCCTGCTAGCAGGATGACCAGCGCTGGAGTGGCGTTGCAACTGCTTGTCTTGCTGTGAAAGTCGTCTTTGTGAGCAAGTCATAGGTCAAAGTATCCCATTGAAGCAGATCATATCAGCAATGCCATTGCTGCGACTGTAAAAAGGGTGCTGCACAACCGTGCATTGCAATGCAGTCCTGCGATCGCCAGGTGCACAATCACGTGATTGACCAGCAGGTGCTGCGCGCAATCAGGTCCGTGCGCTTTGCCTCAACATAAGATGTAAACTCTTTTTGTATGTTTGCGGTATGCAGTTTGTATGTCATGTTTCTGAAGCGACCAAACGGCTGTGACGGTGGATGACACCACATGCATGTACAAAACGGGAGGAGTGCTCGGACCGAATGATCGCTGGCTGTGAACTTGCATTGTCTTTCACAACGCCGGAAACAAGTGACTTCCCTGACAGATATAAACTACCAACGTTATTTTTGCTGAGCTCGGTGATCATATTCCACACTCACCATGGTACGTCGCAAGCTAGGCATGGGCTTGATATCACCGCCTCGCGCAGCATTGCAGCTCAGATAACACTGCCACTATGATGCAAGATGTGCAGCAGCCTTTGCTTTGAGCTGCCTGCTTCCCTCCCACAGGGCAAAGCAGAGAACCTAGCAGCAGACTGCCTGTGCATTCACAGCGCACCAGTCTCCACTAGCGGGGGAGCATGAGCACAGCTGTGCTGGGCAGAGTATGGTGCATGTAGCAGCAGCCAACTTTCTCAACCTTCGTGCTGGTACGTTACTGTGGTGTTGCTCAGGTGAAGACCCAGGAGCTGAAGCCACCAGCAGACGTTGTGGAGGCAATCCAGAACAGTGCAGATGGCAGCACAGCACCGTCCGATGCCGAGGTATGTGTGTAACAGCACACATGCTCGTGCTTTGCTCAGCAGCACAAGCATCTGCGTAGGTCTGTGTTACAATCTTTTTGCAACAAGTTGAATGGGTGTGCATTGTCCAATGGGCGCACGGCAGCAGTAGCTGCAGCGGTACTAGCAACGTGTTGGTGTGCAGCAGCAACCGTGTCTGCTGAAGCCATACAGCCGATGGCTGCAAACAGCCACTTGCAGTGACACTGCCGACAGCAATGTCAGTCGAGCTTCAACCACCGTCTATTGCAGTGTTCACATGCTGCTGTTACTGGGAAGCAGCTTGCATTCACTCGACTGCTGCAGCAACGTCGACATTTTGGCAAAGGCAGCCCACAGCAATGCATGTCACATAGCACATGCACCTGCATCGATACGGCTGTGCACTGCCTGCTTCAGGCGCTGCGGGGGGTTGGTCAGACACGTGCCATTGGCAACAAGCTGATGCATGAAGACCCGCAGAAGCCTTCCGACTTGGCAGATGAGTTGAAGACGTCACAACCCGGCAGGACCATGGACAGCGAAGAGAAGAAGGTGACGGGAAGTTACTTGCAGGCTGGCCTGTGATGCGTGACCCATGCTGACCTGGAAGTGATGCACCTGTTATACGCTGGTGCTGAGCAGATCTGCCAGACCATGTACAGCTGTTAGGGCATGGCAGCTGCATCGTGCATTCACACATATATGCAGTGGCAAGACTCATGGTACCTTACTGGGTGGGGGACGGTGGTGGGATGTTGCCTACAGGCTTCAGGAGAAGCACCCTAGCCGTTGGCACCTGCTAGTGCACGCATGCTGCAGTGTTGTCCTGTTGGGAGAGTGTTTGCATGTTGATGTGGTGCCCTCTTTCCTGCGTAGCACATAAGCCGCAGCTTTTGTTGAGTTAGGGGAGGGGTGATGAGAGGCTGGAGGATATTCAAATATTTGTCACAAGCAGCAAGCTATGTTCCAAGAAAACTTACTGCTTTTAATCATGCAACCCATGGACAGAGCACCTACATGTGGATGCAGCCACCATCTACGAACGCATCCATGCTGCACAATTCTCCCTTTGGCAGGCATTGAATCGCTCCGGCACATTGGCAGCAGCAGCAGAAGCGGGACAGCACTGCTGCTGCTGGCAGGTAGCACCCTCTTGCCATGCGTCCCTCGCCAAAAGCAACAGACAAGGGGTGTGTGGCAGATGCAACAGCCCTTCAGGCGGGCTGTGTTGTGCTCAGCACAGCGGCTTGTGTACCTCCTGGCAACTGCTGCCAGCAGCCGGCTGGCTTGGCAACAGTCGTGGTGCCATTAGGACAATCACGTCCTTCATTTATCTGTGGTGTGTTTGCAACTGTATCGCTGCCCTTGCCTGCTGCTGCACAGTTTGCCATGGAGTCCTTGAAGGCACAGCAGCACATGGAGCGAAAGTACGACCGCAGCCACCCAGGCGCTGGCAAGGCGGGCAAGGGCGACGAGGCTATGGGCAGCCGTATCAACATGATGGGCAATGCACGCACGGGCAAGGAGTAGGGCGCACACAGCCTGCTGTAAGGCTGCGCTTCGACAGGGATGTGGTGCATGGCTGGTTGCAGCCCAGAAGCGTGTGCAGGCTTGTACAGGCTGTTCAGCAGTGCCAGCCACCTTGGCTGCCACTACCGTGTGCTGCTGCACAGCGTGGACAGGCGTCACACGTTCAGCCTGCATCAAATGCATGAAGTTGGTCTCAGCTAGCTGTTCTTGCTGTTGGTACCAGGAAGTTGCGGGGGTGGATTGGGTTGATGAAGTGTAAGCGCATCATACCTCAGGTATGATTGCACGTGATGGCAGTGCACATGAGTCATGTAGCAGGGCGGATTTGCCCTTCCGTTGGTGACGTGAGGCGCACTGCGGGCCGCGGTGGCGTTGTGAGCTGCTGGTTACCAGTGCGCCTCACGCCGTCGCACGCAGAGCTGCCAGCGCAGCCATGTAATAAGCAGCAGCATGCTCTTGGCAGCCATGTGCCCCGCCAGTGTGGTGACCTGACATGCTTAGCGCTTAACCTGGTCCAACTTGAAATCACTTTCACTGGTGGCGCATGAGTGATCGTATGAGTACGATCATTGCAATCACACTGCATGTGTATGAGCTGACGTATGTTGTTGACGCCGGTGTAACATTGCGGCATACGGAAGCAGTCATTCGCTTTCATGCGGGGGGTTGAGGGGGCTGCCAGTGTACTGCATGCTAGTGCCGTGACCTCTCACGGAGCCCTAGCCTGAGGCGAGCTGGCTGTCCAAGGCGCCGTATATGCTGTTCACAGTTCCAAAAAGCTCCTGGCAGCCAAATTCAGATGCAAGCAGATGTGACGGAATTTTTGCATCACGCACTCCAATTACCAAGTCACTGCATCCTGCTACACAACAGACATGCGTCTTGCACGTGTGTACTGCAGCACAATTCACTGTGCAGTCTTTGCAGCTTAAGCTAGCTTGCCTTGTCGTCTAGGCCTGAACTTGCAGACCATCACCTGTGCTACAAAAATAGTCTGTATGCCACTCCCAAAACTTCAGCAGCCATTTAGCTCTGCACGCGCTCTCAACATGTCCACAATAGTCATGCTTGCTTGCTTGCCTTTTGCTGCTGCATTGACGTGCTGCTTCTCCTTGACAAAAGTAAATCACAACGATGGCACCAGCACAAGCCAACAGAACTTCTCGACAACAGAACCAATGCTCGTTGGGTAGAAACTGCACTTGCCAGTGAGCCAAATGGCCTGTGGCTGCAACCACTTTCCCAACTCTGCTGGTAGGACCCCCCCACACACACCATGTCCCCGCCCACCTCATCCTGCACTACAGCATAATGGCTGTTGTCCACATAACAGCACTGAACCCCTCTGCAGCCTACCCTCAGCAATTGTCCCCTCTTTGTGACTCGATTGACGTGGTCACCCCCAGCCCTGTGTCACGTACAACCCCCACAGCGTATATATATGATACACCCCAGCCTGCTGCTGTGCTATCAAGAAGTGAACAGCTGCTGCTGGTGCTGCCTGACCTCACTTCGACGCACCCATGGGACGGGCAGAGTGGACAGTTATATGCGTCCCTCCCAGAGGCACTGGTTCCACTGTCCGCCCTGTGGGCCTGTGAGCATCTCCTTCACTTGCACGGGCGGGTTCAGCCCGAGCGTCTCAGCTCGCTGCCACCTACACAGCACACGGCACACAGCACAGCAGAGGCCAGGCACGGATGACCAAGGGGCGGCTGACAGGTCATTCCATGTTATAGCCAATGAAGCTAGCAGCTGGCGCCTTGGCAGCACACATCTCATGCATGCCCTGCCTCTCATGCCATGCGATCATTGTTGGGCCTGCGACGGCAGCACACCGGCCATACCTTTCCAGGCGTGTCATGCCTGTGCACGGGCCGTACTGTGTTGCCAGGTCGAAGCTGCGCAGCAGGCGCTCGTCCGCATGTATGTCAACTGCAGGCGCAACAGCAGCAAGACAGGCAAGAACACCAACATGGGTCAGAAGGCTCGCATACCCTGTACGCAAGTGTCGCACTACGTTTGCACTGTGTCATTTCACCCAGAAGAGAACTATGAAAAAAATTGGTGTTGGGTGCTGGGTGCAGGTTGGTGTTGCTGTTGCTGGCATCTGTGGCATATGAAGGCAGGAGAGCATCGGTTGTGGCCAGTTGACATGCATTACACGTGTGTAGTGCCATGGTTATCTCTTGGATAGCAGGGACGGCCGGCCGTGCTGTGATATGCTGCATAAAGGCTGCAACCAGGCACGCAGAAAGAGCAGCTCACAGTTGGTCACTGCTGCTTCTCCATGCACACCAGGCAATTCAGGGGCCTTCTGCTGCTTCCTGTCCCTGTCCGTTCTGATACCACTACTGAATGACTTCTGCTGCCTGAAGTTGTCTGTGATGCGCGCCTGCTGCATCGTCGCAGTATCTGTGTTTGGTCTCGTGTGTATCCTGCTGCTGCTGTTGCTGCTTCCGTGTGCTGGCTCGTGCTTACAAATTTCAAAACGTGATGCAAGTAGTATCGTGAGCGGAAGCGAAGCCCTAGATCATCTAAGATGGGGCAGTATAACCCATGTTACACACCCTGGAGTCTTATCAGCGGTATTGCTGGCAGAACGCATCCGTAGCTGTCAAAGCAGTACGAGACGTTGATGATGCTGGTGTTTAAAAGAAACGGTCGCTACTTTGCAGCACCAGCTCACTAGCAGCCCAGCAGCAGCGGCAGTAGCAGCAGCAGTAGTTGCTGCCCAGAATCAACTGCACCAGCGCCGCACTTTACAAGGCTGCGGCGCAGATTGGTTGATAAAACAAACATCCCTCCATGGTTGAGACAGACATAGCAGGCACCACGTGCGTGCCTGCTGCTGAACAGCAGCAGCAGGCGCCTGACACGGCGGCAGCAGCGGGAGAGCCGCCGGGCAATGCCGCACAAGTGAAAGGCGAAGGAGGTGCAGATGTAGCAGCGCAGATCCAGGCGCCAGCAACTGACGGTGAGGCAGCAACAGCAGCAGGAGCAGCAGCGGATGCGCAGGCTGGTGGAGAGCGCAAGAAGCCGAACCCTGGCCGCAAGCGCAAGGTCGCCATGCACCTGGCGTACCTGGGAGCAGGCTACCATGTAAGGTGGCGGTGGGACATCACACCTGCTTTGATATAGTATGGTCTGCATGTTGCCTGCCAGAACACAGGGCGCTGTAGTCCCAGGCTTGATTGCCAGGTGGTACGCAGGCTAGTCAGGGCTGTACACATCATCTCATGTTGGCTTGCAGAGCGTGCAGCCAGGCCGTTTCCAGGGCTGCGTTGCCAGCTGCCTAGCTGCCCTACGATATCATTAAGCACAGTGTGTCTGTGCAAGGCGTCGCCTGGCTTGGTTTGCACAGCACTGCTGCGTTGCTAAACTTGCTGGTGTGTGTGTGTCACATGTGCAGGGCATGCAGCGCAACCCGGGCTGCCCCACCATTGAGGCTGACCTTGAAGCAGCGCTGGTGAAGGCTGGGGCCATCTCGGAGCAAAACGCAGGCAGCTTCGTCAAGGTGCGGCTGTGCACACGCCGGCTCTCGTGTGGGCTGGCTCACCTCACCAGGGGCAGCACGTCGTGTCATGCACCCCGCAGGGGACGCGGCAGCAGCTGCAGGGCTGCTCTGGGAGCGTCTGTCGTGCATGCTGTGGCTTCGTGCACGGGCGTGGCACACCGCAGAAAAAGTTGATGCAGGATAGGAAACGTAACTGCATCAGTTGCCGTGCAGCAGACAAGCTGGGTGCAGGGCTGGCAGGCACCTGGTGCAGCTTCCGGCATGACATGCGTCACACTGCTGCCTGCTGCTGCCGCTGCTGTGCAGATCCACTGGATGCGTGCCGCGCGTACCGACAAGGGCGTGTCGGCAGCCTGCCAGGTGGTCAGCGCGAAGCTGGTGCTGGATCCTGCCGACACGTTTGTGGAGCGGGTCAATGCGCTGCTGCCCCAGCAGGTGAGGCCGTGGGGTGCCGCGGCATGCTTTGTGAGGGGGGCGCGGCTGGGGGAGGGACAGGGTGAGAGGGCAAGTCCGACCGTTTGCAAACGCGGCACCTGCACCTGCATTGGGGCAGATCCAGTACAAGCTGACCGCCTGATGCACATGATGGGTGCCGTTCAACGTGCCCCTTCCGCAACGCTGCTGCAACGCAGCTACACCAGACCACAACACGGTTGCAGCTCCGCCTACCACAGTATCGCAGCTTCTTACCCCCAACCTGGAAGCACATCGCTCAGCCCTCTCCACTGCTGCTCCGCTCAACGGCGCCACCTGCACACGCCACCAGTAGTGCATGCACATGTGCACGCCACCACCCGCCACGCCAGCAGTGCATGCACATCGCGCTGACGCTGTGCCGCTGCGCCCGCAGATCCGCGTGTTTGGCGTGCAGCGAGCCACCGAGGGCTTCGATGCGCGCAAGTTCTGCGACAAGCGCAAGTACGAGTACATCCTCCCTGCGTGGGTGTTCGACCCGCTGGTGTGCAGCCTCGGCCGGCCTGCAGCCGCTGCGGGCAGCAACAGTGCGGCGCTGCAGGCTGCAGCAGTAGCAGCGCTTTCCGCTGGTGCCGCTGGTGCGGGGGTGAACGGGAGCGGGGGTGGCGGCGCAGCAGCAGCGTCGGATGCGGCTGAGCTGGAACAGCAGCAAGGGGCAGGCGGCAGCGACGGGCAGCCCCCAGCAGCAGCGGCAGCGGCAGCAGTGAATGGAGCTGCTTTGGACGATGCTGGTGATGACGCCAGTGGTGCTGCTGCTGCTGCTGCTGCTCCCGCCGACCTCTCAGCAGCCAGTTGGCACGGTGACAAGGCCAAGCTTGAGCGCATCAGGTGGGGGCGGTTAGACACGATGCAGCACCAGCAGCTTGCACAAGTCACTCCCCCACTTGTTCAACAAGCGCAAGCTGAAGCGTGTTCGTTGGAGAGTACTGCCAGGTGCCGCCAGCGGGGTTGAGTTGCTCGTTAGCAGTGTGTGTGTGTATGGCGTGGCTGCATATCCTCGCATGGAGCTCGGGAAGGGCCGCAGATAATTTTCACAACGAAGATGCAGGGACTTCCCACTGGCACTGCAGCTCTCTGGGCACCGCAACATCAGCCGTTGAGTCTGTCATGCAAGCTGTCGCAGAGCCTCCCAGCTGCGTGGAAAAGCAGCTTGTATGGGCGACGCTTCACCAGGGCTGACGCTGTGTGTGTGCTGTGCTCGTCCTTGTATGGGTTTTGCCGCAGGGCCGAGGTTGCTGCTGCCAAGGCTCGCTTTGTGTTTGGGCCAGAGCAGCTGTCGCGGCTCAACTCCATCCTCAGTCCAGTACCAGGGCACCCACAACTTCCACAACTACACGGTGAGCTTGTGCCCTACTAGTGCTCTACAGCGTTCGGCTCTGCTCAGGTCAGGGTCATTATGCGCAGCCACGACAGCCGCCTGCTGCCTTTACGATAGCTACATTGTCACCTGCATGACACGCAGATCACCTGCCTGTGCTGCTGCTGCTGCTGCTGCTGCTTTGCTCATGTTGGTGAAGTGATGCCTCTTGTCCCCCTGCCTACTGGTCAAAGCATCTGCCATGGACCCACTGCATGCCCATTTGTCCGCAGTGTCCATGCCCACCGCATTAGCGACGCACTCACTGCTGCTTGCTGCTGTGGTTCGCCCCCTGCAACCCAGGTCAAGGTCGACGCCGCAGACCCCGCGGCTCGGCGCTTCATCCACAGCTTCAGCGCCAGCTGCATGTCGATCGGCGGGGAGCCCTGGGTGAAGCTGGTGGTGGTGGGGCAGAGCTTCATGCTGCACCAGATACGGAAGATGGTGCGTGGTGTTGCATGCGTGTTTCGTTGGCGCAGCTGCATATGCTGGTGCCTGTCAGCTCCGGAAGCAGAGTAGTTGCTGTGCAAGATGCAATTACTAGACGTACTTCTGCTGCGTGTTCACACCCGTGTGCTTGCCACGAGTTCCGGTAGCCTGCACATGCCTCATGCAGGCTGGCAGTCTGCAGCAGCCCCGGCTCGCCAGCTGGTGTGCACGCCTGCACCTTGTACGTATCAAGCATGCCCGTGTGTGCTGGTCGCTGCTGCTGCTGCTGCTGCTGCTGTGGCAGGTGGGCATGGCGCTGGCTGTGATGCGGGGCGTTGCTGCGCCTGACTGCCTGCGCCTGGCGCTGGACCCCAACAGGGACATGAGCACGCCCATGGCGCCAGAGCTGGGGCTGTTCCTGGTGAGGGCGCGGGGGTTCAGGTCCTGCTGTGCGCACAGGCGCAGGGCACATTCAGCTTCCTTACACAAGGGGGTGGACCGGCTTGGCTGCTGCTGCTGCTGCTGCTGCTGCGTAATGTTTCGTTTGGGGGCATCTTGCTGTCAAGGGATGTTGCTTCCGCTTGTTGTCTCAGCTGGAGCTGGGTTGGCTGTTGGGGGGGGTAGGCAGGGCTGTTGGTGTGCGCGAGGCTCTTGTGTTGGTGTCAGCCCCCTCGCTGGCCAAACAACCCGCGTTGGATCCTGACAGTGGCGTGAACACAGTGGGGTTGCTTTCTATGAGAGGCTGTTTCTTTTGTGTTTTTTTGGTACTTTGTTGCAGCATTTCAGCCGTGGTTCTCGTTCTGCAATGTTTGGTGATACACACCACACATGTACACCTTTGGCGCCACTGCTACGCCACTGCCACCCTTGTGACCGCCACACTGCAGCAGGGCGAGAGGTTTCCTGGTGCCTGCAACCGCCATTAGGGTGGCCTGTACGCCACCATGCAGGATACTGTGCTGTGGTGCTGCTGCTCGGTCGCTGTCATCACTGTAGGTTATTAAGTACTGCAGGAAGACATCTGTTATGACGCATGTTATCTGGGGTGGCTGCACACCTCACAGCAACAAGCAATGTTCTGCCACTGCCATCCCGCCATATCTTTCTTACACCATCATGCTTGCAGGATGAAACCTACTATAACGCGTTCAACAACCATTGGGGGGACCTGCACGGGCCTGTCACATTTGAGCCCTTCAGAGCAGCAGCTGAGCAGTTCAAGGCGGAGGTGTTGTACCCCCACATAGCTGCCAAGGATGCTCAGGAGATGATCAACGCGCTGTGGCTGCGCAACTGTTCCAACAGAGTCTACAAGTGAGCCTGCAGCACTTGGCTGTACCTCGCAATGAGAGCAAGGCTGCTTTGAATGCAGTTGCAAGCTGTAGTGGTGCCAGTGTGGGTTCAGCCCACCAAATGGGTGTCGGTCAGTGCAGCACGTACCTGAGTCAGCAGCAGCTGTCGGCCCACGTGGACACAAGGCTGTTTTGGGTTGCACTTGACGAGCATGTTTGTGCTTGGCTCTGCAGTGCTGCGGCACATTTATGGTGCGCCCGATCAGCGGAGCTTCAGCGGCAGGGTTGCCCACTGTGCAGGTATCTGATGCACTTGCTGCTGGAACCCACCGCAGGTGGTTTGAGAGTGGCTCCCTTGCAGGTGTCCCCTCTTGCTAGAACAACGCGTAATTGACTCATCGATCGCTGCTGTGCAGGTTCACGCAATGGCCGTCCCGGGAGCCAGTGCGCGACCTGTCCGCAAGGAAACGTGGAAAGCGCGCGAACACCAGCAGCAGCAGGCAGCAGCGGCAGCAGCAGCAGCAGGAGCAGCAGCAGCAGGGCAAGCGGTCTGCTGACTCAGCAGGCGAAGATGCTGCTGGCGGTGATGGTGCAGCAGAGCAGCCGGCAGCAAAGCAGCAGCGGCTGGACCGGCCGGGCAGGCTGGATGGTGCCACTGCAGCAATGGTGGTAGGCATGCAGGTGGGCTAATGGCTATGAGCTCGTTCAACCCTTTCACCACAATAAAGACCAGTTGCTGTTGGTTCTGTGTCACATTCTGCGCTGCTGCTGTTCTGCAGCCCTGAGCCGGCCAGCTGCGTTTTGCTGACGCATGTGTTGGAGCTGGTGTATTGCGCTGCCTGATGTGCCTTTACAAGACTTTTGGCACTGCTGCTGCTGCTGTTGCTGCTGATACGTGCAGGAAACGTATGGCATGTCACCCCATCGTGACACAGAAAGGGCTGCTGGCGCACGCAAGGAGCTGAAGGAGATGCGGCAGGAGTACCAGCAGCACATGCAGCAGCAGGAGCAGGAGCAGCAGCAGCAGCAGCAGCAGTAGGCTGCTCTTGAGGAGCCGCCAGTAGAAGTGACACTGGACAGCCTGTATGACCTGGTGTGACTGCAACGCGACCGGGGGGTGGTGTAGCATGCCAGGTTGACACAAGGTGCCATCCGGATCCGAGCCTTGAGGCTGCTGTCATGCCACTGGCTGCAGGTGGCTGGGCGGTGCTGAGTTGGCGACGCAACTGTGATATGCAGCAGCACTACAACTCCCGCAGGCACCACTGTGAACCTTGAGCCAGGTCCCTGTGCACATCTAAGTTGTGCCGTTGGTCCCTGGCTTCCAGCGCAAATGCCGCAAGGGTGTGCCCCGAAAGGTGCCGGCCACTTCGTGTGGCTGATTGAATTACCAACCACCTTGGTTGATGAGCCTGTCATTGGCTCAAAAACAGGCGAAAGTGACCACTACGGCACATCAAACACAGAAACCGTGTTGCAGCGGTGTGCGTGGCAGAGGCTGCCATGCATGAGCTTGTGCAGAAGAAGGGCATTAATGCAATGTTGCATATGTTCACCACGTGGTGCATTATTATGCAATATCACCATCGCTGAAGACCTTGGGCACTGTGGCGCCTGAGGCAGTGACAAGTGGTGATTAATTGCAAGGTGACCCACCTTGCTGGTTCCTATCATCAGACTGCATGGCCCCTCGCCCCGCATGGCTAAACAGCATGATGCTTGTTACTACACAGCAAACTGGGGCGTGGGGCTGATGGCGTTGATGCTATGGCTTAAATGGGTAACATGATGATGATGATGATGATGATGTTGATGACTATACAGCAAACTCTGTAGCTCGGCATCAAGAGGTCCCAGGAACATGAAGATGTCATGACAGGCAAATGTGTTGCTGCTGCTGCTGTGCTGTTGTCCGTGCCTACCCTGCCAGCTGGCACCGGCCTGGTCAGCAGCAGTCCGCTCCCACGGCGCGCCGCGCCTCCAGTCGAATGGCGGATGAGGCCTGGTCCGGATTGCATGGACAAAGCACGCTGCGCACGCACCCTACAAGGCACCTGCAGCAGCAAGACACACAGCACAAATCTGTGTGATGTTTCACGTATGCGCAACCACATAAGGGGAAACGAAAAGGTTATGGGGCCTGCGGGGGCGCGTCAAGACCCAATGCGGCGGAGCCGAACAGCAAAGTTCAATGCACCTGCCGCAGTAGGGCAGCACACCAAGGCCCTCCCGACAAGAGTGACTCTTGCCAACTCCACGGTGGAGCAGGCCTAGGTGGTGCTGTAAAGCAAACACATTGCCACGAAGTGTACCTGATGTGTCGATACAACACTGCTGCTGTTCCGTGTGCTACCATTAGCAGATATATGTACTTGCCATCCTCTGCCTGTGCATGTCCAAGGCCTACAGGTACTGTGGCCCAGCGCTGTCTGCACCATCAGCTTGCTGCAGCCGTTGATTTAGGGTGCTCCACAGCACAAACATAATTCTGAAATTACTTTTTGTCACGTCATCTTCATTGATCTCAGGTTGTGGTAGGTGCTTACACGCATGCGATAAGGGGTGCGTCCACATGTGTTCGTATGACAAGGCGGGAAAACGGAATTGTGTAGTTAAGGCACCATGGGCGGCACTCAAGGTGCTCGCCAAATTTCTTAAGGCAAATCCGGCTTCTAAATCTGGTGGCTAGCAGCGCCAAGCTGTTGCCAGACATACGCATACTGGTTAATCACTGGCACCGGTGCTGTAGGAATCAGTGGCGTCCTTGTGCGCTACGACCTTTTTTAAATTAGTCATTAGGATGTGGTATAGCTACTGACGCCTTTTTGTGAAGGCCCAGCAGCAGTACAGCAGCAGCATGGAGGACTGGGATGAAGGTGAGCCCCAGCTTGCACACATCCGTAAAGAATCAGCACGAGAAGAACACTATCGACGAACTGATGTTACGTACATGATACCTGCAGACACGCCTCCTTCTCTCAACAGCTTGCCAGATCAGCTGCATGCAGCAACACTTGTAAGCAGCATTGCAGGCACAGCAGGACTTAAAGATGGCGAGCTAAGGGTTGCCGCAACTACACATGCACAAAAACCAGCAACAGCGGGAGGCACAGCAGCGGAAAAACCCCTTAAACGTGGCTTCCTGGACAGCAAGCCCTCCAGACAGGTCAGCAGCGCAGGCAAGCAGGGCCGCAGCACTGCCAGCTCGTACATGCTTGAAACAGCATGCTGCGCAGCATGACCATGCATGTCGCGCGCAAATGCAGAACCTATAGCGGATTGGCATTGTGATGTATGTGATATGTTAGTGCCAGCGCACACGACATCCTCCTGTGTGACCAGCAGGAACAGCAACATGCCATCCGTGCTGTCCTTTTGTGTGTGTTGACGCTAGATGCTTTGATGCTGCCGCTATGCCGCCTTGCAGGCAGGGACACGCAGCAAGCCTGGCGGCACACCTCTCATAAGAGCAAAGCCATTGGAGCAGCAGCAGGCAGGCAGGGCCATACCTGACATGTTCAAGTTGGAGCCGTCAGAAGAGCAGCGGTGCTATGGCATGGTCAAGTCGCAGCTGCTGGATGCACTGGCACCCACACCAGACACCATCTCGGCGGTTGGCAGCGACCCAGTGCTAACAGCAGGTGCATCGCTGTGGCAGATTGCTGTGGAACTATGCCTGCCTCTGTGCACTGTTCAGCTGGCTTGCTGCAATTACCTCGATGCAATGGCTGCTGCGTTGCTGAACAAGCCAGCAGCACGGCCTCACCACCAATGTGCCAGCTGCACATGGTATGCGCACTATACGGCTCGCAGGAGCTAGCTGTGCACTTGCAACACAGAAACGGCTGGCATGCTGCATGTGCTTCAGTTGGTGCAGCGGTGTTTGTTGTGTACGCAGGCGAGCAGGAAATCAGAGTACACGGCTGTTGGACCCCATGCACATGCATTTGCGCACCGTCAATGCAAATGGGGCTTGTGTAGTTGAAGGAATATATGTCTGTCCTTCAACGTCCTGTTCCTGCAGGCTTTGATGACCCTGAGGTGATGAGTGCAGTAGCAGAAGTAGCAAGGGACCCGTCTGCCATCAAAAAGTATGCCAACAATGCCAAGGTGCGCAGGCTGGCTATTAAGAGTGTGTTCCGCCGTCTGCTCAGCAGTGCGGCTGCCAGCACTCTGGGAGTTGATGAGCACGCCATTGACAAGGCGCATGTTGCGGCAGCAACTGCAGCAGGGTCAGCACAGTCATCATGCTGCAGTGCCAACACCTGCCCTGAGCATGTTACTTGTAGGAGTTGCAGAACATATGTTATACTGCAGCTGTGCCCCTCCAAGCCTACCACCCTGCATTGACGAGGCCTGCGTGCAGAAGGCTGATGCTGCTTCGGCATGCAGGCCAACAATAGTGTGTTGCGCTGGTCTGACAGATGTGAAAGAACGGATTCAAACGGCTCCTGGGCGTCGATGATGCAGATGTCACTCGGATGGCGTGCTGCTTCTGCTGCTGTGCAGGTGCAGCGGTTCTACATGGCGTTTGGCAAACTGATGGACGGCAAGCTCCAAGCAGCTGGGAAGCAGGGACAGCAGCCAGGGAGCCAGCAGCAAGGCAGCAGCAGCACAAGCAGAGTGTCAACGCGAGAGCTCCTGGCGTGATTGCTCATGTTGCCGTACCTCCCTAAGTGCTGCAGCAATTGGTGTCAGAACACGTCACGCGACACTGACTGTTCATGATTTGGGTCGATGTGACAAGAATGCTATGCTCGACATATGCAGCCCACTCAACAATGGAGCAGCATCATGCTGGCAAGGAGCTGCCGCAGCAGGCTGCACCAGCCGCTGCAATGCGGCATTGTCTCGGCCGACCACACATAGACCTTCACGCCAGCAGGCTGACAGCACTGGTCGCTGGTGGCTGATTCGTTCGTGCCTACACAGCTAGAGAGTTAGGCCCCACACACTTGTACTGTCGGCTAAACCTTGAACAGTTTGCCACTACAGGCATGTAGACCCCCTCACTGTGCACAGTGGCCTTGCTTGCTGCCCACCAGCAGGCTGCTGCACCAGCGGAGCAAACAGGGCGATGTGCGAGGGTTTGCCGGCGCGCAAAAAGCGATTAAACAAACATCACCCAGGGCATTGATACCACTGCACTACCACAAAATAGGTTAATATATTACAAGTTTCGTCGGATTTTGGCTCCCAGCCCCACACCCCAGCAAAGGGGGGCTTTTGGCGCGCCCCACCAGCCTCCCCTACCACACTGTGGCAGTGCCGATCACCACCAAGCGGTCGGCGCTGTAGGTCCAAGAACGTCCAAAAGTGTATCACAGCATGTGCTGCACCATTGTTGATGCTTGTTGATGTGGGGGGTCCTGGCAGTCCTGCAACGCCCCAACATCAACTTGCCCTTGCACCAAGGTCCTTGCTTACGCGCACACAAATGTCGGTGACGACGGATCCTGCGCCCCTTAGCACACTTGCTTGCTGGTCTATTACATTCCCATCTGCTTGCTGATGCGCAACCTTTAGAACCCCTGCGAAGATGGCGCGGCATACGTATCAGATATAAGAAGTGTGCCTTCACTTGGACATGCCATGTCAACAGCAGACAAAGCATCTGCTTTGCCTTTTGTTATCAAATTCCTGATTGGCTAAGCCAACCAGGAACAGCATACCATCCATCTTCTCGCCTTCGGATCGCCTCCTGCAAGAGCCGCAACACGCCTACGGGAAGCATGGTGAGGTACTTGGTTGATGCTGGTGGCAATCGAAGTGCAGCATCAGATTCTGCCCCGCTAGGTTTTCGGTACACGGCCCTCCCTACTCCATCTGCGGGACCTTCAGCTAGCTCTTTCTGTCCATCGTGCTGCCCGATCAGGCGCTTATGCAGATGAAAGGAAGGGGCTGCACCACAAGGGCTGGATCTCTGCAGCGCCATGCAGCAGCTGCACCCTCCAGCACCCCAGCGCTTACCTTGCGCAGCAGCAGGAGGCCACCCCTTGCTCTCGCACCTGCTGTTGCTGCTCCAGCGCGCCAGCAGTCGCACCGAAGCTCTACGCAGCCTACACTCAACAAAGTGTTCATGGCAGCTGCATCCGTAAGCCACAGCTGCTACTGCTGAGCCTGTACTGCTGCAGCTGCCTCCTATGGGCACATCCAAGGCAGGGACACTGGTCCCCCATGGGTCGCTGCTGATGTACAGTGTCTTGCAGCTTAATTTGGCACTCAGCAAACCTTTAAGCATCTGTTGGCGCATGCAGCTGTTTTCAGGGCTCGATTTTGCTCACAGTCTCACAAGCATGCTCCCAGCTAACTCAGCACACTTGAGGTGTGGGGCGCTGCTCGTTTGCTTGATCCCATCGCCAGACATGGAAATCACCTGCTGCATGAGTCGAAAGTCACCAGCCCTCAACATCTGCTGGCTGTATGATGCACATCATGCTGCTGGTTTTGCCTGCTGCTGCAGTCTCGGGGCCCCAAGAGGTTCATGGAGGACTACAACTGCCTGGCTACGCTGCACCCTCAGTATGGCGTGCTCAGCAGTGCGCCGAGCAGGGGCGTGAATGTGAGCCAGCAGCACGTGGCAGTTGCTGCTGTCTTTGATGGCCATGCCGGCTGCCAGACAGCGTCGGCTGCTGCAGAGCACCTGCCGCACTTGCTGCACCAGGGGCTGACTGGAAGGCAGGGCAGCAGCACTGCAGCGAAAGGTGAGTGAGCAAACCGGCGGTGGCTGTGGTGCAGCGCAGGCGGGGCCAGCCAGTCAGCAGCGTATGCAGTGCATCGGCAGGCCGCGCAGCTGCGCAGCAGCAAGTGGTAGAGCAGCCAGGCACAGAACATGCGGTGCATGCTTGTTCGAGCTGATGAGTGCAATGTTTCTCGTACATCTGCGCCTGCATTGTGCGCAGCAGCACGTACACTTCTCCCAACTTCAACTCTGCTGACATGGCTCTCTCCTGCTGCTGCTGCTGCTGCTGCTGCTGCCTCAGGTGGTCCCTCGATGTGTGTTGAGGAGCCGCTGCAGCCCGGCTCTTCGCTGTCTGCCAGCATGCGCAGCTTTGACACCTGGTGGGCTGGCATGCGGGGCCGCGACAGGTCCGGCAGTACTGCAGTCGTGGGCTGGTGCATGGCCAGGAGCTGACAGTGGGCAACCTAGGTGAGTGGTGAAAAACGTTCAGCAGCACATCATGTTGGATCCAGCACTGTCAGACGAGCGCTGGTTGCCTGAGGCAGCAGCGCAGGTGCTGCCGTGTGTGCTAGATGTTATGCACATGTCTGCTTTGGTCTGCTGGCTGTAGCAGCTGCGTACGACAGGTGACCGTTCTGCGCCGAACCACTCTCATTAAGCTTGCGTCTGCACCTTGGGTGAGCCCTTCTGCAGGTGACAGGTGGTCAGGGGTCGCTTGTTGCAGCAGCATGCCTGGTGTGATGTATGCTCTGCCACCGCCGCCACCCATCGCCTTTCCCGGTGGCGCCGACTGTGCATGCGACAGGGTTGCGCTGCTGGTGCATGGCCTGTTTGATCCACACGCCTGCTGCATCTTGCTGCGTGTGTGATGCGCCGATGTGCTGCGCCCACCCGTGGCGTGCTGGCACTTGCCCTGCAGGCGACAGTGTGGCGCTGCTGGCGCGTGACGGCGCCTGCCAGCGGCTGTCAGTGGACCACCGCGCCGACAACGCGCTTGAGATGCTGCGCGTGCTGGATGCTGGGGGCGAGCTGGAGTACGACGCTGCCGGCACGCTGCGGCTGTACAGGCCGAGCGACGTAGAGCGCAGGAACGGCTGCATGTTCACAAGGTGGGGGCGCCCCTTTGAACGCGCGTTTGGCTCTTGCAGGGCAGCGTCGTGGGTGATGCAGCAGCACGTCTGCTGCTGTGAGAATTTTATATCAATTGTAGCGGGTGTGAGTAGTGCATGCTGGTGTGCGTCCTCAGTGCTCGAGACACCGAGGGGTGTGTGCAATGCGGCGTGCGCGCTTGCCATGTCGCCGATCCTCTGCCTGCAACACGGGTGGTGTGTGCCTTGCCGCAGATCCCTGGGCGACTTCAACTTCAAGCAGCCGCGGCCGCTGCTGCTGTGTGAGCCGCACGTGGTGCACCAGGAGCTGACACCCAGCGACAGCCTGCTGCTGCTGGCCAGCGATGGCGTCACCGATGCGCTGTGGGATGATGACGTCATTGACGTTGCCATGCGCGCGCTTGAGCAGGCACGCAACCGCACCAGTGACGGCCAGTGGCTGGCGCAGGCAGCAGCAGACGAAGTGACGGCCGCTGCACTGAGGGGCAACAGCGGCGACAACATCACAGCAGTGGCAGTGCTGCTGGACTGGAGCTGAGGGCCTGTCGCCACACACAGCGGGAACAGATGGGGAACAGTGTGTGCCAAGAGCTCATGGCTATGTGCAGTGTGCATTCAGACTGCGCATCAGCCCAGGTGCATCTGCGTTGGTCTCTGGAGGATGCCATGGGGCAGCGAGCACCAGCTTCCAGCGAGAACAAGCGTCCCTCCACCACCCTTGGCGCTGCGAGGCGCTGCTGTGCTTGGCGCTTGCTGTGTGTCGGGTTTTGAGTTTGCTTGTCTGCATCTGTCTGCATGTGGGCTCAGGCGCGGTGCTCCAGCAGCGTGCCACTCTCACATGCGCTGCATCGGCCTTGTCATTTCCTCGCCAGCATCATACTCGCTCATCCTTTCGGCGCAGATCACAGCTCATCTTTCACATGCCGGGAATCTTCCACTGCCGGTTTGCATCATGAACATGGGGTTGCATACTGCTGCGGCAGCAGTCCTTCTGCCAAGGGGTTGCGCATGTTCGCAATTTTCATCACCTGCCGCCCTTGCTGTGGCCCTGGGGCCCAAGGGGAATGGTGCTGGTGCAGCAGGGCTTGTCTGCTGCGTGGCATGCCCAATCTCAATCCTGCGGTGCGTCTCCACCGCGCTTTTGAATGGCACCGGAGCTTGCTTCAGCACAGCTGGCCCTTGGGGTCCAGCATGCGAAGCGATCCTGGTATGGATGCCGGTGCATGCGTCGCCCGCATGACCGGGTCTGGTGGTCAGGTGACGTGGATGGCCATGTGTGCATTTCCATGCTGCCGTGTGTTGCTTTGGGGCGGCGTTGGTGCGTGCGTTCATGCCGCTCGCACTGCTGCTGGTGGTGGCTGGCGCCGGCAGGTGTGCGCGAAGTCGCGCCGCGTTGCTGGATCAGCCGTTGGTGAGGCTGACTGTGGGTGTCGGGATGCTGTCTTCTGGCTATCATGCTTTTCGTCACTACTTTTGCAAAAGTCTGAAGTCACAGTTGTGGCACCTGTTCGACAGAGTGGCAGCCGGCACCTGCAGAGGTGTGCTGTGCTGGTGGCTCCAACCCCGTGCATCGCAGGCCTGCGTGCGTGCGTGCGTGCGTGCGTGCGTGCGCATGCCGTGCACACAGGGTTGCACAAGTAGCAGGACTGCCGCAGTCCATCATATTTGTGCTGCAGGGTGCTGCGGACAAGTAGCGAGCCGCCAGGCCTGAATGGCGTGGCTCAGGGGAGTGTGTGCTTTGCATGTTCCTGGCAATGCGCTTGGTGGGTTGACTGTTGCCCACTTGCACCATGGCGGCTGCACGGTGGACAGAGTCGCCCACCACTGGCTGCCCTACAGGGTTTTCATTCTGGATGGAGTTACGTTTTCTTGCCAAGTTGTTTGGCAAGCATGCATGTGGATAATCGCATACAGTCCCCGGAGTGAAGTTTCAAACACCAGTGCACCTGATTGCTTGCACTTTCTTCCAGGTCATGCCACCTATACAGGCGTAGTCAGATATTTAAGCCAGAGCACCAAGTCCAATGGTTGCATATCTGAATAGCCTGTATAGGCATGATGATAAACGAGGATAGTGTTGCTTATGCGCATCTTCATCATACTTATGCTGCTCTCCTTGCATTGTTTCCCTGCTGGGGTGTAGTGCTGCTGCACACTGCTTATGCAGCATCAGTTATGCTGATGCGGTCCACCCACAAACACCGTTGAGCAGCGCTCCCTCTTCCTTCCTGCTCTGGGGGCGCGGGGCCGATACAACCATTGATGGCCTTGATGCTGCGGCTTGGATGATGATTATGATGATGATGATGATGATGATTATGAGACCCATCATCGTGTTTCCCATCAGCGTCACGTTGGGGTGTTGGGGCTGGATTTATGGTAATATGTGCGGGGTGATACCTTCGCAGGGTTACGCGCGCGGTTCGTGATCCCGCCATACCATCTGACGCCAAAGTGGTGCAACGTCGTCATCAGCCTGCAGGCACCACCAGCTGGTGGTGTCAGTGGGATCCATTACAAATAGATGTTACGTTACCCCCCCCCCCCCGACTGCAGCTGCCCAGGGATGAGGAGGCCCAACACGGCTGCTTGCTGCATACACATGTGTGCGCCAGCGGGTGCAGCACGGTCACTACAACAACAGGCAGCTGCAGACATGAAATACAGGACATCACTGCCATCCCAGCACGCACCCTGCATGCCAGTGTTGCGTCCTACAGAAACGTATGTGTCAAAGAAGCAGCACTCTAACGCAGCAGCAAACGTATGTGTGTTACGTACAGCCAACGCGGAACATGCATCTCGTTCATATGGCAGGAGCGGTACAAACACAGAACACACGTCACTGGCTTGAGCCACAGCTTTGCAAGCCATGCACTCCTCATCCCAGCCCCGCTTGATACAACCACAGCGGTTAGGACGGGGATGCCAGCAACCACACTGACGGCCGTCCTCTCCACTTGCGGGCTCATCACATGAAGCGCTTCCAGTGGCTGCGGCAGCCTCTGTTGGTTGCCAAGTACTGCTGCTTGCCGAGGGCTCATCTGCAGTATCATCATCATTATCATCATCATATTACCCATTCAAGCCATAGCAACAGCATCCACTCAGCTTCATGATGCAGTGGGCAAAGCCAGCTGTACAGCACATGTGCTTGCATGCCGGTGGATCATCATCATCATCATCATATTACCCATTCAAGCCATAGCACCAGCGCCATCGGCCCGCGCCCACCGGGGCGGAAAGAGGAGGGCACTGCTCCAGAATGTTTGCATGCATTGGCACATCCAAGACTGACAAGAAAGCAGCAATACACGTGAACATCAGACATCTCCAGAACTGCCCAAATATCATCAGATACAAACATGCCGGTGGATGTGGTGCTGCTCTCAAGCCACCCCCAGTAGCATGCTTCAATGCGCCTGCTAGGTTCATCACAGGCAACCTGCTGTGATTAGCCGTTTCCCCCACCTGCTGGGACCCAACCCTTCCCACAACCTGGCCTAACACAACAGGCCCCAACATCGTACTGCGCATGCACCACATCATGAAAGAACAGCGATCTTCAGTGCATTGCAGCACTGCAAGTGGAGGTGAACCGCACGGTGCAGACACCAGCATCTGCCAGAATGCACGCTAGCAGTGCTGCAAGTCATGCAGGCGGTGCGTGCACCGCAAGCGTGCACCCCTTGACTGGTGCATGCGCAAAATAGCACGTATGCACTCTCTTTCCTTAGCAGTGCGGTGATGTAAGCAAAAGGACATACTCAACTCCCTACTTGCTGGCAGGGTTAGATAGGGATGTCACAACTGACACACACATCAAGCGCATCAATCCCTCAACCACTGCTGCAACTGCAGTGCACAGCACAGCACCATAGCAGCTTATTTGAGACCGCTGGGCCGCGGTGCCCTTGGGGTACAATGAACCAGCTGAACCAGCAGCTACATACCCCATCATGCTCCCACTCCAGCGAGGCATGACTGGTACGTGCAGTACTGGCTGTTGCATCAACAGAGGCAGGCAAGCGAGCCACAGGGTCGCTCCATAAGTTAGATTCAACAGCGTCAAGCGTGGCGCTGAGCATACTTAGCGTACATACTGCCAGCAGAGCGGCAGAGAAGGGAAACACGGCTGCAGACTGCGTCTGCAACGGAGCAGACACCCAGTGCACACGTCACTCTGCATGCAGCAAACAGCAAGGCACGTGCAGAAGCACGGCAGAATGCACATGCTTCAGATCCAACCCAATCAAACGTCATGAAACACAGTACACATGCCATCATCTCCCAGTGTTGCCGTGCTGCCGTTCCAGCTTGCAGGTGGAAAGTTGGCAGCAACGTCGGTCCCTTGTGTGCATGAGCCCGGCGCAGCAGAGCATTCAAACCCGAACCCCGACAGCACCCCTCATGGCACAAAGCTGACCAAGCCCTTCCTTCAAGCCCTTCAAGGGACAAGCTCGACACAGCCTGATCAAATTTGGCACATGTACGGCATGCCCACGTGCCACTGCATATTATGCCAGCATGTTGAACAGCGCCTGATCATCTTGGTCGCCACCCAAGTCGTGCAGCAGCCCACTGCCATGCAGCGGACTCATCGGCACATCGGCCGCACCGCCAGCACCCGCGCAGACGCAGGCGCTGCTGCCGCCGCAAACACCAGCTCGCCTGCTCCCGCTGCGCCCGCTGCTGCCGAGCTGCCAGGCTGCACAGCAGCTGCATTGCCAGCGCCGGTGCCGGCGCCAACGCTGCCTCGTGCCAGCGCTTCAGCCTGCCTGTTGACGCCGACGTCGCCGAGTGTGATGACCTGGGGCAGCCTCAGCGGCGCCTCTGGCAGCAGCAGCGGGGGCTGCCTGGCAGCAGGGCGCTAAGGGTGCGGAACAGCGGCTGGCCAGGCCCAGGCAGCAGCGCTGCTGGCTGCTGCTGCTGCTGCTGCATCGGCCCGCTGTGCACGGCAGGCTCATAGCCGCCACCAAAGTGGTGGTGCGACGGTGGGCCTAACTGCTGCTGCTGCTGCTGCTGCTGCTGCTGCTCCTGGCCAGGGTGTGGGAAGGAGGCGGGCTGCTGCTGCGACGGCTGCAGCAGCTGCATCCAGCTGCCGCCAGGCAGGCTGACACGGTCAGACGTGCTGCGCTGCAGCTGCTGCTGCTGCTGCTGCTGCTGCTGGTGTGGTTGAATACTGGGTGTAGGCTGCATCGCATGCTGCTGCCACTGCTGCTGCTGATCGTCTTGCAGCGCTGTAGTAATTGGCGTTGAGGGTGACGACTGGTGGTGGTGGTAGTGATGCCCTGATGCGCTCCCGCCGGCGCCGCCTGCAGCAGATGGCGAGCTGCCAAACAGCAGCCTGCCAGCAGCAGCAGCAGGGAGGTGCGGCTGCTGCTGCTGAAACAGCGGCGGCCGCTGCTGACCTGCGACAGTGCCACCCATGCCTGCAGGCCCGTCAGCGCAGCTACCATAGCGTCAAAGCTATCGCTGCTCAGGCTCGGGCGCTGCTGCATTTGGTGCTGCTGCTGGTGCTGCTCCTGCGCCCACTGCTGCTGCTGCATGTACTGCAGCTGAGCAGCAGGTGCAGTGTGGGTGCGGAAGAGACCGGGACCTGGCGGATGACGCATGCCAGCAGCAGCAGCAGCCAGCAGCAGCAGCAGGCAGCAGCAGCAGCAGCAGCAGCCCCTGGCATGTATGGGTGCTCAAGTACCATGTGCCTTTGCTGCCTGAACAGCTGCTGCTGCTGCAGCTGCTGCTGCTGGTGCTGCCGTTGCGCTGCGTCCATCTCGAGCAGTACGGTTTCGGCTGCCCTCTGCACAGCCGCCAGGGCATCCGCAAACATGTCTGAGTCGTCACCCACACAGCATGCGCTCTGCTGCCAAAGCCTCCCCTGTCGAAGCCTGCTAGCTGCTGCTGCTGCTGCTGGCATGATCTGGGGTGCAGGAGGGTGGAACAAGGGAGGCATGGCATGCTGCTGTGATGACGTAGGGAGGGCATGTTGGGGCTGTGGAACGGGTACTGTCCCGCTGCAGCTGCTGCAGCAGCACCGGCCAGCTGCTGCTGCTGCTGATGTGCCTGCTCTGCTGGAACGCCAGCTGCTGCGGCGGCGGCCGCCGCGGCCCTGGCAGCAGCATCGCCGGAGCCATGCGGCCCAGCAGCCACCCCCATGCCGCTGCCGCTGCTGTGTGCACTCGTGCCGCTGCTCAAACGAGGCCTCTTAGCAGCGGGGCCCGCTGCATCTAACCCATTTCCAGCAGCGGCAGCAGCAGCAGCAGGTCCTGTGCTGGAGCCTGCCAGGGGTAGCCCAGCACTGCCTGGGCTTCTGGCGCCAGGCCCTGAGGTGATAGTGTCCGGTGATGGCTGCTGCTGCTTGTTGCTGTCCTGCAGGCCTAACCCGGGCACAGCAGCGGCGGCAGATGTTGGCAGCGCACCAGCCCCAGCAGCAACAGCCAGCGGGGCAGCGGCGGCAGCAGGCTCTGGCCACTGCAGAAGCTCCTGCTGCTGTTGCAGCGGAGAGGAGGCCGCAGCCAGCACAGCAGCGGCAGCAGCAGAGCTTCCGGGCTGCAGTGGCAGTTGGAACGCCGGCGGCTGCATGTGTAGGTGCAGATGGGGCTGCTGCTGCTGCTGCTGCTGCAAGCTGTGCTGCTGCAGACCAGGCTGCCCTGCAGCATCGAAGAAAGCGCCCAACCCAGCGCCACCCCCTGCTGCTGCTGCGGCTGCTAAATCACCAGGGGGAAACATGCCACTGCCAGCAGCAGCAGCAGCAGCGGCGGCGGCGCTGTAGCCTCCCAGCGCGCCTAGCTGCTGCAGTTGGGCGCTCGAGGTGCCGGCCGTCGCTGCTGCAATTGCTGCTGCTCCGCTCGCAGGGTTGAGCCGCTTGCTGACGATCTCTGCTGCTGCGCGTGCTGTGGCTGCAACCAGCTCCGGGTAGGCCTCCTGCGTCAATTGACCGGCGGAGAGGGGGACGCGGGGCGAGGTGGGGCGGCAGCAGTGCACTGGTGAGCGGCAAAGTCCACATCGTTGCAGCCAGCAGACTCGTCGAGACGGTGACATGCCAGTGGTGTGGGGTTGTGTTGGGATGGTGCTCAATCAAGCGCACCTGGCGTGATCCCTGCAACGCCAAACACTGCAGGTCTGAGGGGCTGCCACCTCAACCTCATGGGTGTGTTGCAACGGCCAAGCAAACACATGGGCGGGTACGCACAGTCGTATGCTGCTGCTGCGCGTGCTGTGGCTGCCACTTGTCGGAGGGTGTGCTGCTTGTGCATGGGTGAAGCAGCAGCAAGCAAACAAGAAGTTGGACGGGGCAGCTGGTGCATGTCACGCCTGGCTCACAACACGTCCAGGCAGAAGGTGTGGACCCCAGGGGTGTTGACTGAGTGCCTGTCCATGTGCCGCTCCCGCTGTGGCAACCCAGCCACAGCAGAGCCACTTTTGGAGCCTTCCCTATCCTCCTGCTTCGCGCCGAAGCCAGCAACAAGCACCAGCACATTCACGCCCCTGCAGCGCCTCCGACACCTTGATGCAGACGCGCCATGTTGACGACCAACCACGCACACATGCGCCCACCACACGCCACTGCGCTCAGGCCATGCCACCATGCAGGCAGCGCCGCCCACCTGTAGCACCTCCAGCACCCTGACCAGGTGGCATGCTGCATACGGTGGCACGCAGCAGCACACACGTTTACCACACGACCGCCGCTCACACCACAGCACCAGCCGGGCAGCAGTGGACTGCATATAATTTACGCTTTCGCACGATAGCAATCGCCGCCCACCTGCAGCGCCTCCAGCACCTTGACCAGCGCGTCCGAAGACTCCACGCCGTTGCGCAGGTGCCCCACGTAGATGTTCAGCGGCGTCTGGCGGCGCATCGGGAACTGCAGAACGGCAGCAGCAGCAGCAGCAGCAGCAGCAGCAGCAGCACACGATGCATGCGGTCAGGCTCAGATCGGAGCGTGGCTGGCGGCAGCCGCAGACTTGCACGGGAGATGCCTTGACACTGCTGCTGTCGTGGGCGTCACATGGCCTGCATGCTGGACAGCAAGCCAGTGGTAGAGCCTGCGGCATGTTCACACACAGATTAGGGCCATGGCTGGTGTTCAGCCTCGGCTACGCAATGAGAAAGAGCATGCGTTTTTAAAGATCCAACTTTGGTGTTGCGTGGGCTGTGTGCTGTGTGCTGTGGGTTTCCTCACCTTGGCCCTCATGGCTGCGTTCCAGTGGTTCTTCACTGCATTCTCAGTGCGGCCCTCGAGCTTGCGCGTTATGCGCGCTGCAGTGATGCAAACGTCCAACCAACAGGCAGGCAGGCAGGCAGGCAGGTCAGCAGCGAGCAGGGCGAGAGTGGCGCGCTGTAGTCAACACACAGGGCAGCACAGAGGAAAGTGGCAAGGCAGGTGCAACAGAGACATGCCAGGCTCTGCAACGAGTGCGGGATATACTCTCGGTTGCATTTGTCGCATGCACATACTGCTGCTCGTTGCTGCTGCTTGTTGCTGCTGGTGTGGCGCGCCTCACCCCAGTGGCTCCCAGGATGGAGTGCCACTTGCACAGCAGCAGCTCCTCCGCTACGTCCCAGGAGCCCTTCCTGGTGTCAGGGCTGCGGCAGCAGCGCAGCGCAGCGCAGAGCAGTGGAGGGGTGGCAAAGGGCCAGCGGCAGAAGAACGGGTTGCAGGCGGCAGCGCAGCGCAGAGCCGTGGGGGGGTGGCAAAGCGCAAGCAGCAGAATAACGGGTTGCAGGAGGCAGCGCAGCGCAGGGCAGTGGAGGGGTGGCAGACATGACAAGTGGGCAGCGTCGGCATGGCGTGAGCAGGCAGATCGCAGCCACGTGCAAGGAGCCGGGGTTGATGACCAGCTGCAGCCGCAGGCCGCTGCCTTCCTTCAGGCATGCTGTGCTGAGCTGTGCACACAGGCATGCCTGGCGCTGCCCGCGGCTGGAGCCTAACTGCAAGAACTGCGGGGCTGCAGCCCCTGCCCGGTGCTGCGCGCTCACTCCTGGTGGTTGACGTAGCGCTCCCTGCACTGCTTCCCGGTGCGGCCGGGGATGTACTTGGCGATCTCACTCCAGCGCCTGGTGTTGCCGTGCTGCGCCACAACCTGCAGGAGCAACCGGGGGTGCGACGCACACAGCCGGTGGGAGCAGTGAGGGGATGGCCGGCTGTGCTGCTGCTGCTGCTGCTCAAGCCTGCTACATGCTCCTTGCACGCCTGTCACACGCGCCACGGCATCGCAGTTCTGACACCACAAACAAGAGTGAGAATCTGCACCGGGAGCCGCAGTGCACCAGGTGGTCAAGCAACAACCAGCCACATTTTTTATTTTCTTTTATGGCGTGGAAGCTTCATGTTCCACGTTTGCATCCAAGGTAGCCGGCAGACTTTAACAACTTGCATGGCGCAAACATTGGTGGCACTCACAGCACGCTGCGTGTCCTACCTGGAGCAGCATGTCATGCTCCTCTTGAGTCCAGCGCTGCGCTGTCTTGATGCCAGCAGGGGTGCTGCTGCTGCGTCGGCCGGCAGCAGCAGCTGCAGCAGCAGCTGCAGGTGGCCCCGCGGCATCACCCTGCAGTTCCAGTTGCAAGGCAGC